>CM059335.1:74803-92179 GCA_030340685.1 Protosalanx chinensis | reverse complement strand
AATTGTATACTCAGAATATACACAGTGTGAACAAGTATAATCAGAATATACAGGGTAGGTACAGATTCAAGTGATTTAAGACGAATGTCCAGCTGTATTGTACAAGATGCTACAGTATTAAACAGAATTTACAGAGTTGCATGTATGTACAGCTAGTGCAAATAACAACCGAAATGATGCGTTCAGGTGTGACGGAGGAGGATGCGTTCAGGGGCAGGCTGGTCCCTGTCTCCTTAGCACAGGAGCTGCGTTCAGCTCTGCGCAGGTGTCTGGTCTGTCACCTCTGAACGGCGGGGGCTGTTATCAGCGCCACACTGGAACACCCGGACCGCCTCTCACCCACAGTCAATAACCCCTCACTTCTGAGGGAACAGCCTGCTTCTTATCAGCCGTAAAACTCACCAAGGGTCGACGCTGAAACAGATTAGCGGACTGTGGTCTCTGTGTGTGTGTGTGTGGTGTGTGTGTGCGTGGGCATGTGTGTGTGTGTGTTCCGCATGCGTACCGGTTGTCCTGTCTTTTTGCCCCTATACAATCCGCACACCGGCCTTTTACAAGGCCTTTCACTGCAATAAAACACACCAACTGCAGTACATACAGTAGAGTTTGCGTGCGGTCGTTACTTATATGTCATCGCAGACACACACACACACACGCCACACACACACTACATACAAAAACTCGAAGGCTTGACTCCCCCACTCTATTCTGACCTCCTGGCAGGCAGCTATGGGGTAGCAGAGGACATTTCCTGTAGAGATAACTGTGGGATTAGAGTCTTCTACTCTTCTGTTCTGCTGGGTCTACTACTCTATCCTTTTCATCCTTTTCTCTTTTCCTCTATCCTCTCCTGTCCTCTATCCTTCTCCTCCATCGCTCGTAGAATATGACGAATCACGTCTTTAAACATACTCCTCCCTCCCCCCCCCCCCCCCTGTGCTTTCCAGCGCCCCCGTGTGATGAACCTGGAGAGGGAGTGTGTGGTGGTACGAGGCCAGGACATGGAGCAGCGTGCCGGGGGACAGCTGAAGCAGCTGGGCCTGGGGTTCCAGAGGAGCTCCACCTCGGATGACGACTCTGGCTGCGCTCTGGAAGAGTACGCCTGGGTTCCCCCTGGACTCCGACCTGAGCAGGTGACACCTGGACAGCCCTCACACACACATGCACCCACACACACACAGACCACTCCCTCCTTCCCCCCCTCCCACACACACACCATCCAAGCCTTTCATCCTGCTGTAGTTCCAACACACCTTCCTTCCCCCCCTCCCACACACACATGCACCCACACACACACACACAGACCACTCCCTCCCTCCCCCCCCCCCCTCCCACACACACACCATCCAAGCCTTTCATCCTGCTGTAATTCCAACACAATCAGCCAAGTTTAGCCTGATTAACAGAAGATTAGTCCCAAGCGAACACAACCAGGCCATCATGGGAGTGGGAGGCTGACAGGGAGTGTCAGCTGTGGGGGGAGCGATGCCCTGGCGCTGGGCCGTCAGCCTGTGGAGCTGCTGGGCTGGAGGCCTCTCCATGACAGGATGGAGAGAGACTGCAGGTAGACTAGTGAGGCTACAAGGCCCATGACTTTTACACACGGAGAAAAATCCTTAAACTGGAGCCCAGATCAAGCCATCATGTGCCATGTCCATAATACTACACTCCATGTCTAAACTACCATCTATCATGTATTTAAACTGTAATGTGTAAACACAGAAAGATGGACGTGTTTGCTGTGTGATCACACACACGTCTGTCACAGTTCAGGCTGTGTCAACAGTCCGGCCAGTTCCACTGTGTTCTTTCTTCCCAGTGAGTTTGTGGCTCTGATGTCACAGGCTGTTTTAGGAACACTGAACTCTGTGTCTGGCACAGCAGAAAAGGCTATTTTTTGGGCAAAACCGACCAGTCATGTTGGTAGAGCAGAGCAGCTGTGTTAGCAAAGCAGCTGTGTTAGCACAGCTGCTGTGTTAGTAGAGCAGAGCAGCTGTTAGTAGAGCAGAGCAGCTGTGTAGCAGAGCAGCTGTGTTAGCAGAGTAACTGTGTTA
Organism: Protosalanx chinensis; assembly: GCA_030340685.1. NCBI lineage: Eukaryota > Metazoa > Chordata > Actinopteri > Osmeriformes > Salangidae > Protosalanx > Protosalanx chinensis. The sequence goes on along the minus strand of CM059335.1, from coordinate 90,125 downwards.
GTAGAGCAGAGCAGCTGTGTTAGCAGCGCAGGGCAGCTGTGTTAGCAGAGCAGGGCAGCTGTGTTAGTAGAGCAGCTGTGTTAGCAGAGCAGGGCAGCTGTTTTAGCAGAGCAGCTGTGGTTAGTAGAGCCAGCTGTGTTAGTAGAGCAGGGCAGCTGTTTTAGCAGAGCAGGGCAGCTGTGTTAGCAGAGCAGGGCAGCTGTGTTAGCAGAGCAGGGCAGCTGTGTTAGCAGAGCAGCTGTTTTAGTAGAGCAGCTGTGTTAGTAGAGCAGGGCAGCTGTGTTAGCAGAGCAGCTGTGTTAGTAGAGCAGGGCAGCTGTGTTAGTAGAGCAGGGCAGCTGTGTTAGCAGAGCAGCTGTGTTAGTAGAGCAGGGCAGCTGTGTTAGCAGAGCAGCTGTGTTAGTAGAGCAGCTGTGTTAGTAGAGCAGGGCAGCTGTGTTAGCAGAGCAGCTAGTGTTAGTAGAGCAGGGCAGCTGTGTTAGCAGAGCAGGGCAGCTTGTGTTAGCAGAGCAGGCAGCTGTGTTAGCAGAGCAGGGCAGCTATGTTAGCAGAGCAGCTGTGTTAGTAGAGCAGGGCAGCTGTGTTAGCAGAGCAGCTGTGTTAGTAGAGCAGGGGCAGCTGTGTTAGCAGGGCAGCTGTGTTAGTAGAGCAGGGGCAACTTTGTTAGCAGAGCAGGGCAGCTGTGTTAGCAGAGCAAGCTGTGTTAGTAGAGCAGCTGTGTTAGTAGAGCAGGGCAGCTGTGTTAGCAGAGCAGGGCATCTGTGTTAGCAGAGCAGCTGTGTTAGCAGAGCAGCTGTGTTAGTAGAGCAGCTGTGTTAGTAGAGTAGCTGTGTTAGTAGAGTAGAGCAGCTGTGTTAGCAGGGCAGCCGTGTTAGTAGAGCAGGGGCAGCTGTGTTAGCAGAGCAGCTGTGTTATTAGAGCAGCTGCGTTAGTGGAGCAACTGTGTTAGTAGAGCAGCTGTGTTAGCTATCATTCATCAGCTCCATGTTGTTTGTTCCCTAGTCAGACAGTCTTGACAGCACCTGGATGTTGACACTGTGTCAGGTGTTCTGACTTGCTCACTCAGCACACAGTTAACGGCAACTCACAGCCAGGGCGGCTGTGGAGTGAAGTCATGTGCATGTTGTGTGTGGTGTGTGTGTGTGTGGTGTCACAAGCTCGTTTCTCTACAGTTCAGCTCCCTCTGAAAAAAACAGGATTGGCCTCTTGTCGCAGGCAATGTGGCACTTTTACCAGCCCCCCCCCTCTCTCTCTCTTTCTCTCACACACACACACTCCCTTTCTTTTTCTCATTATCTGTCAAGCTTCTCTCTCTCTCTCTCTCTCCCACCAAACATAAGCACACATGGTATTAATGAGTACCAGGGTAAACATGGAGTCTGACATCAGTTGGAGGCCCCCCCCCGCCCCCCTGTCAGCCCTCCTTCCACAGCCTGCGGCCTGAAGCGCGTAAAAACATCTTCCCTGTCGGTATGCGGTCACTAAGACCTCCGCAGCAGGAAGTACAGCTGTGGTGTATTTACCTCACGCGGTGTGTGAAGGCCAGGCCTTGCTGAAAATCCAGTGGGGCCGACCTTTCTAACCCCGAAGCCTGACAAACCTTCTCCGCCCCCCGTCCCTCCTTCCCCAGGTGCAACTCTGTTTCTCCTCTCTAACCTCGTATTATCTCTCTGCCTCTCCTCCACCCCCCCCCCCCTTTCCTCCCATCCCTCCTTCATTCCCCAGGTGCAACTGTACTTCTCCAACCTTCCGGAGGACAAGGTTCCATATGTCAACAGTCCCGGAGAGAAAGATAGAATCAGACAGCTCCTCTACCAGCTGCCCCCTCATGACAATGAGGTAGGAAAACAGACTGGCTGACTGACTGGCTGGCTGGTTGGCTGACTAGCTGGCTAACTCTATCCAATGATGTTCGCTGACAAACCAGAAACAGCACCATAGGAGTGGATTCCTAACATAGCTGTGGGTTTTACAAGGCTGAGAGGATCCCTGTGTGTGTGTGTGTGTGTGTTAGTGTGTGTGTGTGTTAGTGTGTGTGTGTTAGTGTGTGTGTGTGTTAGTGTGTGTGCGCATGCCAGCACAGTTGACCATAATTTAGAGAACAACAGAGTGGCTTGTTAGTGTTCTTCCTGTCGTCTATGTATAAACACGAAGCTTCGGGTTGTTAATGTTGGACTGAATCATCTGCGCTGCCTTGGGAGGCTGGGGAGGGGGTGGGGGATGGGGAGGGGGAGGGGGGGGGGGGGGGGGGGGGGCTGTTTAAAACCAGCCTGCTGTTTACGAAGAGCTGGTCAGGGCGGGGGAAGACAGGCTGGGACGACTCCTGATGTTGTATTCTCTTGTCTCTGTCTACCCCCCCCCCCCCCCCCCCCACACCTCCTCTGTCTACCCCCCCAGGTGAGGTATTGCCAGTCGCTGAGTGAGGAGGAGAAGAGGGAACTCCAACATGTTCAAGCCTGCAGAGAAAGAGGGAAGCTTTGGCAGGGGGACCCCCGAAATACTGCCTCGCTCGCTGCAACACACGCGCTGCGAACATGTAAGTATGCTACAACACACACACACAATCCCACCCACCCCAGAGTAGCGAGGGCTGCTTCCTGCCCGGGCCTGAAGCCCCCTCGGCCTGCTGGACAGCAGTCCTCCTTGGTAGGTCTCCAGAGAGCCTTGGGGGCGGCAGGGGGGTTAGAGTCCCGGCCTTAAACCCAGGTTTAAACACCTCCCAGGGTGAAGCTTGTTTAACTGTCCTGACCCAAAACCCACATCCTCCGGGGGCTCGTCCTGAGGCGGGGGGGACAGGGGGGCTCGCCCTGAGCGGGGCGAGCAGGCGTTCATACCAGACGTGCCGTTAACGAAACACAACCGCCAAAAAGACGGGACAGGGTAAACCCTGCCGGAAAGCAGATGTGGAACTGTCACCACACACACACACACACACTTTGGTTTTTGGTTTCCAAGAAACCGCAGGTTCCGGGGGGGGACGACACACGGACACCCCTGTCGGTGTCGCAGCAGCCGGCAGTCTAGTGTCGCGTCTGCTTGTTGCCGTGGTTATAAAAAGGACCGGCGACTGAATGAACGAGCACTCCCCCTGTCATGTGATCGCGAAGGCATTCGCGAACGATTGGCTCACGTTTTTCACATTGAATCAGAGAACCTTCCAGATGGGGGTCTGTCGGCCGTGCTAACCTAGCGGCCTGCGCTCTTTTTCAGTGCGGCGGGGGCATCGTCGGAGGAGAGATGGCCATCTTCGCGTCCAGGGCGGGCCCGGGTCCCTGCTGGCACCCGGCGTGCTTTGCGTGTTTCACGTGCGCGGTCTGCTGGTGGACCTCATCTACTTCCACCAGGGGGGGCGGGTCTACTGCGGACGCCACCACGCGGAGCTCCTGAAGCCTCGCTGCCTCCTCCTGCGACGAGGTAGGGTTCCTGGAAAAACTTTCATCAGTTGCGTTGTGGCTGTTGTGTTGTATAGCTAGGAACGCCCCCATCAAGAGGCGTATCTAGGACCTTGGTTTAGGTTGGTCGAGGGCAGTTCTACGGGCGTATATGTGAAGCCCTTTGTGACATTGCTTGTAAAAAGAGCTACAAAAATAAATGTTGATTTGATTGGGTAGAGCGACATCGACAGTCACCTGCGAACCTAGCCGTCCCTCTCTCTCTCTCATCCTTGCGTGCGCTGCATAGCTGAGGTGTGTGTGCGCGTGCGTTTGTCCCCTCAGGATCATCTTCGCGGACGAGTGCACCGAGGCGGAGGGACGTCACTGGCACATGCAGCACTTCGCGTGCGTGGAATGCAAGACCGTGCTGGGAGGCCAACGCTACATCATGAAAGATGGCCGCCCGTTCTGCTGCGGCTGCTTCGAGTCGCTGTACTCCGAGTACTGCGAGGCCTGCGGCCAGAACATCGGTGAGTCACCCTCCGTTCTCCCCGCATCTGGGTCGATGCGTCGTTGGGAATACGGAGACGACCCTTTGCCGGAATTCTCTGGGGCGTTTTTCAGTGTTTTCCAATCCCTTTTTACATCTTGGCTGACGTCACGGTTAAGATCTAAGATAAGGATTAGACTCTCCGGTCCACATGAACCAGATAAACCCACAAACGCACCCTGTTGATTAGAACGGCGTTACGCTGGCCGATTATACTAACCGCCTCCTCTCCTCTCTCCTCCTCCGTTCTGCGCCCTCCCTTCCCCAGGCGTTGACCACAGCCCCAGATGACCTACGAGGGCGTCCATTGGCACGCCACCGACCAGTGCTTCAGCTTGTGCCCAGTGTAAGAGCTCCCTGCTGGGATGCCCCTTCCTGCCCAAGCAGGGGCGCATCTACTGCTCCAAAGCCTGCAGCCTGGGTCCGGACTCCCACCAGTCGGACTCCTCCGTCTCCGCCTTCCAGTCCGCTCGCTCCCGGGAGTCCCGCCGCAGCGTGAGGGTGGGTAAGAGCAGCCGGCCGGCGGACCACTGGCGCCAGTCCCAGCTGCTGAACCAGGCCCCCGCGTCCGAATCGCACTACCAGACCCCCCGCAGCGCTTGCCCCCCGGGCCCGGCCAGGGAAGCCGACGGAGACGGAGAGATTGACATCGTGGGCAGGAGGCTGGGCCATCTGGAACTGCCGGAGGAGCAGTTCTGGAGGGAGGGGGAGGAGCAGGAGGAGGCTGGGGAGGAGCCGGACAAGTGGGCGGAGCATGAAGGACTACCTGACCCAGCTGCTTCTGAAGTTCGGCGATCGGGCGGGCTCGTCAGCAGCCCGGCGAGTCCAAGCCCAGCCTGGGATCCAACCCCAGAGCCAGGTCCAGCTCTAGCCTTCCACCAGCAGACCCTCCGCTCTGGAGCCCTGGCTGAAACCTAAGGGCGCCGTCACCGCTATCTCCAACCCCCAACACCCCCACTCACGCCCAGAGCCACGACCTGGGTCCCATGCTGGTGGGGAAGAACTTCCGGAGATGTTCTGGGCCCAGTCTCAGGACGGGCTGGGGGACTCTGCCTACGGAAGTCATCCTGGTCCGGCTAGCGCACGGAGGATTCAGGAACTGGACCAGGACCGGGACCGGGATGGAGGTTCTGCTTGCCAAGCCTGGGTTCTGGCTGGAGCAGAGGGAGTGGTACCAGGACTCTCTGGAGTGCCTCACCGGATGAGCTGGGAAGGGAGAGGCAGAGTGTCGGGGACTCGATGGACTCTCTGGCCCTCTCCAACATCACAGGTAAGACTGGAGAACGCACTGCGCTAACTTAGCTAGCTCTCAGACACAGAGGGAGCTACTGTGGTAGTGGTTTTGGCGAAATTTGTTCACAACTCTCCCTCCCTCCCCTTCTCTCCCTCCCTCCCTCCCTCCCCCCCTCCCTCCCGCCCCCTCCCCTTCTCTCCTCCCTCCCTCCAGGAGCATCAGTGGAAGGGGACATCAAGGAGCGGCAGCTCCTCCTCCTCGCTGCAGGAGCCTCCAGCTCCTCCTACCGACTGCGACAAGATGAGCATCATGGGAACCCTCAACTCCTCCCTGCGCCATCACGGCGACGCCTCCCTCCGGAGCCTGACCTCCGACCTGTACCTGCGCCAGGGGGAGGCCCGGGGGGGACGAGCCAATGAGACGAGGGGCTCCGGAAGTCTCCCTCCGCAGCGTCCCGCTGATGAGGAGGAGCACCTCCCAGTCCCAGCCCCGCCCCCCCCCCATGGTCAAGTTCACCGCAGACACGGTGGATAACGGTCCGCCACGGCGACGTCCAGGCGCGCCAGCGCCCATGAGCGAGAAGGCGAGGAGGCGCGTCCACCGCCTGGAGGAGCAGGGTCCCAGCCCCCAGCGGGACCGGCAGCCTCACGCACGCCATCGCAGCCGCAAGACGCGCTCCCACAACGCTCTGGACCTGACGCCCAGGGAGCGCGCTCAGTCCCTGCACTGCCCCGGCCAGCGGCCCCGCCCGCCCCTGGCACTGCCCTACCCCCACGCCACCTCCGACTACTCCCTCCAGACTTCCATCCAGCGCTTCCGCTTCGACGGCGAGGAGGAAGAGGAGGACTGGTGCTCCACCTGCTCGTCGTCTTCCTCCGACTCCGAGGAGGAAGGCTTCTTCCTAGGCCAGCCCATCCCACCAGCCACGCCTGTCCGGACGCTACGAGTACCAGGCGGAGGATGAGGCCACCAGGGTGACGGCCCTGGGCTCCAGGACTAGCTCAGAGAGGAGGAGGAACCAGAGGGGAAAGAAACTGCATCATCTCCTAATGGAGACCAACTTCCCGGAGCTGAGGAACTTCCTGCGATTCCTCCCAGCTTCTTCTAGCACTAATGACTGAAGAGTTTACGCTCTCCGCTCCTTAAAGCGAGCGTTTCACTCTCGTGGACCAAGAAATATCTGACACGGAGTCAGTTGGGCTTGATGGACACTCAAATGAACGTTTCTTGTCTCTGATTATTATAGTCTTTCAAAGAATTTTGCCAACAAAAGCATGTTTTATATCCAAAATTGTATAAAACTATTGAAAGCTTTCCAGCAATACCATTGTGTGCATTACACGGCAATACATCCCTGATGAGGAAAGATTCTGTAGCCACAAGAGACTAATCAAAATAATTATTTAATAGCACATATTAATAATGTAAATATTAAGTTGAGATTGTAACTGATATTTTTGTTTTATATACTTTGGTTTTAGTCTTATGTATCTGACGATGAGTTTCATCCACACACCTTGCAGCTTACATAAGGTTCGTACCTTCCAAACACATGGTGCCAGCGCTGCCCCCTGCTTCGAATCAAAGTGCCATAACCTCATGTCACCCTAACATCGACCCTGGGGGCACTACACTACGTAACCATGACGACTGCCATGGCCTTAACCATCGGTTGTTCTCTGTAATAAAAAACATGCGGATGCTTTTAATAAAAAAAAAAAACTCTTCAGATCTTTAAAGGGCTGTGTTCACCTTTTGATCATCCGGTAGGTCTATCGAATGGAGGATGTGCAGTTTAAATTCTGATTTTATTCATACCTTTTCTTCGCCATATCTTTACACAACCAAACGAAACGCAACACAAACAATCAAATGCAACGTCAGGTGAAACAGTCAAATCCGCCCTCCACCAATCGGAGCGGTCGATCACAGCGTCCTAAATCCACACACACACACACACACACATCTGGAGGACGGGGGGTACAGCTACATTACATGAGGCTACAAGGCCTGAAATTCAATTGACACTATAAACATACAGGTTGACTACAGCTTTTTCCTACACCCCCACCATGAGAACCACAACGCCTGGCTCAAATGAACCGTTTCTATGAAAACCAGAAGAACAGAGGGGTTTGTCAATCATTTGTTTTTCGGCTGTTTTAACTCCCGTTCCAAGAGGTCACTCAGGACATTGTACAACCAATACCTTCTGATGGGAAACCAAGACAATAGGTTCAACACTGTTTATCATTCAAGACATTAATCGCTGAACACGAGGACATTGTAGGTTCACTTGAATCCATGGCATGGTGCTCGGTTTAATCTCCTTGTTTGCTACCACCCAGCAGAGGGACCTCATCCTGCAGTGTTCCCCCTCCTGTCGTTTCTGTTAAATTAATTTCCAAGCATCCCTCTCTCTCTCATATATATATATATATATTAAAAAAAGGTGTGGCTGTGATTGGTCCAGCCCTCTCACACAGGAGGGGCTCCCAAGTGCGCCGTGATCGGCTCGGCTTGCTCCCCTGCTGAGACGGCTCCCCCGGGGGGGCGCGCTGCGATTGGCCCCCCTGCTCCTCAGGCGGAGGGCTCGTGCAGCACCACCTGGTCCAGCTCGGACATGAAGTGCTTGAGGGTCGTTGAAGCAGCGTTCCCTCAGCTCGATGATGTTCTCCATCAGGGGCATCTGGAGCTGTTTCTCCAGGGAGGCGTCCTTATCCACCAGCATCTTCACCACCATGCTGAAAGTCTCGCAGTCCTGCCTGAACACCTGCACACACACACACACTTCAGTAAGACAATGCGTTCAGCTCGTTACGCAAGGCCTCCTGAGAGTCGAGACAATGCCGCCCCCTCAGGAAAAAAACAAGCTTCGCTGCTCTGGCCGGTCCTAGAAGAGGAGTTCCTCCGCCGAGCTCGACGTCTCATCCATCATCCGTCCCCCACAGCTAATGTGGAAGCTCTGCTCGAGTGTCAGTACATTCTGGAGGTCGCGGGGTCAGCAGGCAGCCAGCCAGGCAGCCAGCGCGAGAAGAAGGACAGGGCCTTGAACAGCCATCCATCTAGCTCTGGAGGAAGCTCACCTTATCACAGCTCAGCACCGCAGAGTTAGGTGCGCTGGGAAAGTGTTTCCTTAAGCGGGGCTGAACTTCCTGCTTATTTCCCCTTACTTCCCGTTGCCCCTCCCATGTTTACCAGATCCACAAAACAATGGCGAGCTGATGACCTCTGAGGGGATGGGGACCAAGGAGGTTATGAGGGGGTGATTGATAGAGATTGTTAGTGTGTGTGTAAGGAGTGGGAGAAGAGATGGCTAGACCAGATTGAGAGCAAAGCTAAACATCTGGCATGTGCTGAAAGCACCTCAAAGCGGTATTGGGAGAGCAAACCAGAGAGAGTGTGTTGTGTTTGTGTCTGTGTGTGAGAGAGAGAGAGAGAGAGAGAGAGAGAGAGAGAGAGAGAGAGAGAGAGAGAGAGAGAGAGAGAGAGAGAGAGAGAGAGAGAGAGAGAGAGAGAGAGAGAGAGAGAGAGAGAGAGAGAGAGAGAGAGAGAGAGAGAGAGAGAGAGAGAGAGAGAGAGAGAGAGAGAGAGAGAGAGAGAGAGGAGAGAGAGAGAGAGAGAGAGAGAGAGAGAGAGAGAGAGAGAGAGAGAGAGAGAGAGAGAGAGAGAGAGAGAGAGAGAGAGAGAGAGAGAGAGAGAGAGAGAGAGAGAGAGAGAGAGAGAGAGAGAGAGAGAGAGAGAGAGAGAGAGAGAGAGAGAGAGAGAGAGCTGGGCGTGCGAGCAAGCGAATGAGAGAGTTGAGGAAAGGTTTAAAAATGTTTACGAGATGCACTGTGGACCGAGCACAGAGCTCTGAGGTGCACCTCCGTGTGAGGGCCCATTGAGCCCCCAAGGCAGAGCTGTCTCAGGGTTTAATGGGTCCAGTAAAGCAGCAGTAGGCCCAGTGGTGCAGGTATGGCCTTCATTAGAGAACTAGGGGGGGGGGGGAGCCTGGAGCAAGCCATCCTTAAACTGAGAAGGGGGTGTGTCTAGGGGAGGGACCAGGGCAGAAACCGGAGATCCAGGGCGGGAGGAGGGAGTTTGCCGGAACCTTCCTCACCTTCTCGATCTCGTGAGCTTTGGCAGCGATGGCCTGAGCTCGTCTCTCCTTGAAGTCCTCCAGGATCTTGTGGCTGTCCTCCAGAGAGTTCAGCCCCTCCGTCCTGTCTGCATCCAGAACATGTGGCTCTTCCTGGGGTTCAAACAACCCAGAGAGAGAAAGAGAGAGACATGGAGAACATGGAGTGGAAATTATTGTTTTCTTAAGCTTACCATATTGCACAAATACTGACGAACGTTCATGAAGAAAACCCCCAGCAGACCAGATCTTTGACCCAAAGGTAAGGTCTCGTCGATGGACGAGGATCAGACCCCCTTCATGAGGTGTCAAACTCCAGTCCTGGAGAGCCGCTGTCCCTGATAGTTTTAGATGTTTCCCTGCTCCAGCACACCTCCACAGAGCTTTATCACGACCCTTCATTAGAATCAGGTGCGCTGGAGCAGGGAAACATCTAAAAAGCCTTCAGGAGAGAGGAACCCTGAGGAGTGGAGTTTGACACCCCCTGATAACCGTGCAGTCTCAGTCCGGTAAAGACTCTGGGATGATATCACCACTGCGCCCGGAGCAGCCAATGGGCTCAATGTGTCACAGGAAGAAACTGGACTAACGCAAGAGCGCTGCATCTCCTTTCTTCTATCCTCCCTCTCTTCCTCCACGCTTCCAGATCCACGGCCATCTTTCACGCCCCAGCTCCAGAGGAGCGAGACCCAGGTTTAGTCACGCGTGGCCGAGCCGAGGAGAGCGAGGGCAGGCTTCGCAGAACAGGGGCTTCGGATCTTATCACGTCCTCCAGAGAGAGACGGGCGCGAAGAGAAGGAACGCGTCGAGATGGGTGGAGAGGCCGAGAGCGTCTTTGAATACACAACGCGGCTCGTAACCCATCCAATTATTCCCTGTTCCATTTCCCCTGAAGTGGTGTTTTGCGACGTGGAGAGGAGAGGATGGAGGGAGGGGGGGTGCGAGGAAGAAAAGGGGGGGAGAACCGGGTTCTTATAGGACGATCCTGACCATGACTCACAAGAACAACATCGTTCTCGGTCCGAAGGGAGGGAAACGTTCATGACTCAGTTTCGGTCTCCACTTCATTAGACGCAGAGCGGCCTCTTGGAGGGAGCAGGGCAGTCTCCCACTTTCTCACTTCCTTTACCCGGGCCGCAGACAGTGGAGAGGTGGGGGGGGAAGAGGTGGAGGAATTCAGGTTTGAACCTCCGTCTCCAGGGACTCTTGGTGGATTCAAGCTAGGTTTTGGGGTCTAATCACGTTGCTTATGCTCAGTGACCGACGCTGTTCTGTAAAGCTCTCTCTCGGAAGTCGCTTTGGATAGAAGCGTCTGCTGAATGAATGTCAATGATGACTTCTTGTGTGGCCCCGAAAACATCGTGATCCTTTCGAAAACAGATGTCATATGAAGTTTAAATAAAGTATTGCATGCTTCATGGTATGGTTTTCAGTTTATTCTTCTGGGGGGATTTTATTAACCCGAGACCTCAAACACCCTTTCAGACCAGGGTCCGGTCCACGTGGCGTGTGTGTGTCTGCTGGACAGATAGCCAGCCCCCCCCCCCCCCCCCCCCCCATGTTGACGTGTGTTAGGGAGGGTGAGGGCCCTTCGAACAGCCTTCATCTTGACCCTGTGACCATTGCCGTCTGAGCTGACCAGATCTAACACCGGGGTGTGTGTGTGTGTGTGTGTGTGTGTGTGTGTAAGAAGCGGCCGGGGTGAAAGGAGACTCTAAAAAAGCATCTTTCATCACAGCAGACTGCTGGAGGGCGTGCGTGTTGTTGTTTTTACGACGGTTCACTAGCGAGCACACGCACACGCACACACACACACACACACACACACACACACATACACACACACACACACATCAGGGACCTGAGTGAGTGTTCCTGCTGTGTGGGGGCGCTCTCTGATGTCCTGGTAACTCAACGCAGGGGACTCGCGTTCGCGGGAAGGCGGGACGCACGAGCCTCTGATCAAAAGGAGCCCAAAACGAGGAACCTGGCTGCAAATGTTTACGGACGAACCCCCCCCGCCGGGGGACACTTTGATGAAGTCGGGACCCGCGCCGACGTTTCCGCAAAGCATCTGGAAGCGTTTTACCGATGCAACAATGTTGCCGTGGCGAAGAGGCCTTTTGTTTTTGGCGTGTGCGTGTCTTTGTACGTACATGCGCCCGTGTGTGTGTGTGTGTGTGTGTGGAGGGTCAGTGCTCACCTTGGAGGTCGAGGCTGTGCTCTGGGGCGATCCGTCCCTGGACACACTGACAGAAAGGCCTGATGGTCTGTCTTTGTCTGCAGAACAGAGAGAGAGAGAGAGACAGACGGACGGAGGGGAGAGATGAAGGAGATCAGACGGAAGAGAGACAAAAAGGGGGGGGGGGGGGACACCAGAGGTGTGAGAGGAGCGATACACCAGGTGGGCAGTCTGACGAGCACCTCTACCAGCTGTTCCGCTCACAGTTCCTCTGATCTAGAAGGTTCTCTTTACACCCGGTACTCGAATCTGAACGTCAGTATCTTGCTACTTGAGGGGGACCAATCGGAGTCGTGGATTTGCCACAATACCATCGTGTATCCAAATACTGCTACAAGGGGGACTACATGAGATGGCACTATTATGGATGTTCGATGTATTGTGGGAGGCATGGAGACTAGGGGGAAATGACTGCTAGTTGTCCATGCGACGTACTGAATGGATTTGGAGGGACAGGCTGGGGTAACACTGATCTGCCGGTCCAGATTCTGAGGTAGCACGTCAACACTGGCATTTAAAACGCAGCAAGGTCAAAGGTCAGACGCTGGACTAACAAATAAAGAGTATGACCGCTGGATGTCACCTCCAGGGAGAGGGGGGCGACACAGCACAAACACAGAAAGCTCTACAGACAGGGTGGCCCCTGCAGGGACTGGTCTAGGACCAGCGCCGCCTTTCCGGAGCCCGGTCTGAACCAGCCGGAAGGGGGAAGCCGCAGAGCTGGTCTTAGGTCAGCCTGCTAGAGGAGGCGCCGCGCTAGCTGAGAGTACAGACCCAGGAAGTCATGTCCGGCCTGCGGGGGGTACTGTGTCCCCCAGAGGAGATCTGCTCCTCCGGCGTGTCCGGGCGGACAGTCCACACCTGAAACACCATCGACCATCATCACACGGGCACGAAAGAGATAGGGGGGAGAGGGGAGAGTGGCTGGAGAGAGACTGATTTCAGAGGCTGAGGAGAGGTTACAGAAAGGGGGGGGGGGGGGTGTAGTACGTACTCTTTTCCCTGCGGGGGGTAGGCCAGCCCTTGGCCCTGTCCGGGGAGTAGCCTCTGCTGCTGACGGAAGACCCCGAGCGGCTGTGGGGGGAGGGGGGCACGTCTCTGCGCAGGGGGGAGCGCTCCCTCAGCGGGGGGAACGGACCCTTCCTCCTGTAGGGGTCCCTCTCCTCGCTGGGGGAGAGGGGGGGGGGGGGGGGGGGGCAAGACCAGGGGTTGCTAAGGGACCTTTATGATGCTGTGACATCATCCACAGATGCACTGTCAGTAGAGAGAGAGTGTGTGAGTGAGTGTGTGAGTGAGTGAGTGTGTGTGCGTACCTTCGGTCCAGGTTGAGGATGGCCTGCATCAGCGTGTCGTCGCCCCCCTCCGGCACCACGGCGACAAGGAAACGGGGGGCGGGGTACATCTGACCTCGCACGCTGGGGGGGGCTGCGGCGGCGACTGCCGCTTCTGGAAGGAACCACACACACACACACACACACAGAGAAGCATCAGAACCAAAGTGTATAACTTTACCAGCCTGGAGAAACCCCAAAAAAAGCTGAATTCAAGCTATTCAAAAAGCTACTCCAGACTTTTTCCCTTGACCAAATAAGGTCCCAGGTTTTTATAGCTGGGGTTGACATTCTCAGACGGTTCTAACTTGTGCAGAACAAATCCGTTTCTCTGTGCTTCATCACTCTGAGCAGAAGTGAAAAGCCCAGCTCAGACTGGCTATGGACAGGCAGACAGGTCTGTCATCGGGTCTGGGAGCTGGAGAATCAGGCCTTTGAAAGTGTTGGACTGGACTCAGGAGAAAGCACACTCTCTGTCTGCAAGCCAACGGCTGTTTCTGTTTGTGTGTGTGTGTGTGTGTGAGGGGGTTGTCCCAGGACAAGAGCAGGCACAGACAAGTCTATGTGGGCTACGGCTGACTGATTAATGGTGCTGAGTAAACAATCATCTCTCCCACACACACGAGGGGCACATCTAGGGGGGGGGGGGGGGCGCAGTCGGTTAGAGAGTCGGGCTGGTAAATCGGAAGGTCCCCCGGTTCAAATCCAATGTTATCCTTGGCAAGGCACTTCACCCTACTTGCCTCAGGCGGGGGAATGTCCCTGTACCTGCTGTAAGTCGCTCTGGGTAAGAGCGTCTGCTAAATGATTAAATGTGAAGGTAACCTAGTATGAACACACTGCTGAAATGAGATCCTCAGATTAAATTAATGGATCGATGCTGCCTCCTAGTGGTCACAAGCATCCTTACATGTTTCCCTGCACACTTGATTCTAATGAAGGGGTGCGTTATTAGGCTTCTGCTGAGCTTGATACTGAATCAACAAAGCTGCCTAGCAGTCAGAACCTAAAAGTTAGCTTTTACCCCTCTGCTATTGCCCTCTTCAACAGGGCCAAGGACTCAGTATGACACATCCACCAACACCCCACACCCCCCCTTCCAGAATCCCACTGCACTCTGCCACTTTAGCACGTAACACTTACTACTGTGAGTACCCCCCGTACTATATATACCCATCCCACTTTGTACCCATGTTATTTGTACTTCCATGTTATTTGTATCATTTGTATCACTTGTATCATATTTGTAGTGTATTTTACATTGTATTCATTTTTATTAGTATGCCACATATGTTCTATGTTTGCTAATTTCTGCCACAGTGAATTCTGTTTCTTAATCTTGCATAGCGAATAAACCTGAATCTGATTCTGAAGATGGCACCCAACAAACAGCCTGTGTGTGTGTGTGTGCTACCTAAAGTCCATCTGGCGCGCTGTGTGGGGCTCCTCTCTGGGTCCTCTGTAGATGTATGGCTCCTCCTGTAAGCAAGAAAGAGGAATCAGACCATCCACAGAGAGAAGATACCAAAGATGACTGTATGGAGGGCAGGGGACACACAACCATGGACGAGCTGAGACGAACACATAACAGACCTCTCAGAGCTACCTGGACTGATGAGCTGCTGGGGAAATAAGACTTCAATAGAAGGATTCCAGTCTGGGTAGTCAGGTGGCTCAGCGGTTAAGGCGTTGGTCTCAAGATCGAAAGGTTGCGAGTTCGATTCCCTGCTCTGTCTACATGACGTTGTGTCTCTGTCCTTGTAAGGCGCTCTGGACAAGAGAGTCTGCTAAATGACTGATTGTATATCTCTTATACTCCCACAATGGGGAAATTGATGCGGGCGCACACATGTTCAATGTATTGGCCGGGAATCGTACCCCCACCGGGATTCGAACCCAGGACCCTGCCCACACTGAACCCCGGGCCGAGCCACTGCACTAAGGGACTGGATTCATACTCAAGTGTGGAACGCAAACTTCCTACTCACCCTTCTAGCGGGAGGAACCGCCCTGCGCTCGGTGGGAAAGTGCAGGCTGTCGCCATGGTAGCCTCTCTGCTCCTCGCCGTGGTAACTGCGCGGGCCGCCTCCGTTGGGGTAGAAGCGGGCGGGGCTCTCGTACTCGAAGCCCCGGCCGTACTCCTCGTCCGGGCGACCTAGGGTGGACCTCCTCTCCGCCGCCGCGGGGGCCGCGAGGGTACGGCCCCTGCTGCCATCGACCGGGAAGGGGGGGGGACACACAAGTCAGGATTTACAGGCTGGCCCTTTTCCCTTCAACTGAGAGATTTGTGTTTGATGTTTTTTTTTGCTCACCGCTCTGTCCGGGATGAAGCGTTCCTCGTACACCTCACGGATGTTCCGCTCTCTCCTATATGCCACTAAGAGGATCATTCAGAAGAACAATAAGGTCTTTTTTGGAGGACAAATGTTTTCATTGCGTTGGATATGAGCCAGCAGTTCAGAATCTGAATC
>CM059335.1:62303-69803 GCA_030340685.1 Protosalanx chinensis | reverse complement strand
CGGAGTTTCCACGACAGCTGAAGCTCGTGCGGTCTCGGGCGCATCGCTTTTATCCACATAATAAGGACTGCGTCCTTATTTAAACACCCGCAAACTGAACTTTTGATAGCATGGGAGACAAGAGAAGTCCTACAAGGTAAGTACCCGCTCACTAGGTCCGTGACATGGATAGTAGGCGGTGGATATCGGCCACACGTTATTGAAACAGTCCGGGATCGGTGTGAGTGCGCGTGCATGTGTCTGCGGCGATGTGCGTGTGCGTGTGTGTGTGTCTGGAGGGGGTAAACGCGTGAGCGTCTCGAGTGTGTGTGTGCGAGCGATCGCGAGGGATACAGTGTTTGCAACCATGGCGGACCGTCTGTTCTCCGACGGGGTCGGACCAGCTCGCGCCTTGTGAACCCCGGGAATCCGTTTCGACGCTCGAGCGCGGGGGAAAACGTTTTTGCAGATGCGGAACGGCGATTGAGGGAAAAGGGGGGCTGCAACAACACTGTCTGGTCGGGATGTGCAAGTGATCTGTGGCCGTTTGTGGTTTTTTTGTTTTGTTTTTTGGTTGGGAAAGGCCGAAGCGTCAACCGAAGCCGTGTGCAGACGAGGCGCACTGGGACTGCAGCGTCTGTACCTACAAGAACCCAGCCGAGGCTTTCAAATGCATGATGTGCGATGTCAGGAAAGGAACCTCAACACGGTGAGTAGTCTTTAAAAGACAAATAAATAAATATATATATTAAAAATATAAATATAAAAAATAACAATTGCTTTACGTATTTGCAGCTGAAATAGGACCCCCCCCCCCCCACACCCATTTACCATTTTTTAATTATGCTTTTATTGTCTGTTAAGCGACTTTGAGTACCTTCAAAAGTGCTATATAAATCAAATGTATTATTATTTAAATGAGTCCCAACCCGGAGTTATTTTAAGGAGCGATAACACGATCGCATCTCGGATCATGTTTCTTTTTAGGAAACATTTTCAAAACAGTGAGACGTCAGGATCATAGGCGGGCCCAGGGCAACGGTAATGGGGGGAATCTGTTTTTTCTCTTCCTAAGGACGGAGCCTCTTGGTAGTTTAGCCTTTGAACCGTTTATGACAGAATAATGCATGGTCGTGCATGCGTGGGATTTGTCACTGCGCTTTAATCAATGTTTGCAATACATGCAAATGTAAAATGAACGCAGTTGTTCACTATCCAGTTGCATATGTGAGTCCTGGAAGATGATCACCGGCCTTTGTCAAGGCTACAGCCTCAAACAATATCTTTAAGTAGGCAGCATATGGACCTCCTGTCTCCATCTTCTCAGATGCCAGAGTCTCATTGATAGAGCTGCATTGTGGCTGTGTTGGAAGGATGTATCATCCGGCCCGGTTGAGAGGATATCCCTGCTGCTACATCACCTAGCAAGCTAGCAGATCTCACCTCAATAGACAAGACAGAGGCTGGTGACAACACAATATCTTCCCCCGAGCTGCTGGGGGTGGGGTGGGCTGGAGAGGGGGAGAGGGGGGGGGGTGTGTGTGGGGGAGGTGAGCGTGTAATCATGGCTGCCCTCCTGTCATCCATCTTGTGGTGTGATGTTTTGGTTGCAGAGAGAGGGGGGATGGGGGGGTCTGTCTATCTCTCTCTCTGCTCTGCTCTGCCCTGGGGGCTTCTATTGACATCAGGGCTGTCTGACTCGCACGCTGAAGGGGTTGACACCAGCCTTGTCTCCCTTTGACACGGTGTTCCAGAAAGGCATCCCTGCTTGGAAGAACAGAGCTCCATGTCTGGTCTATCTAGCAGAGCCAAAACGTTATCTCGCTCCACCATGCCCCACCAATTATCCCAGTTTGAAAGAGACGTTTTTTTAAATGAGGCAGTTAACTGTATGCAGATGCAATTTGCCTCGTTTGTGTGCGTTTGTGTGAGTGGGTGCGTATGTGTGTGTGTGTGTGTGTGTGTGTGGAGGGATACTAGCTGAAAAGAGGCTGCCACAGCAGCTGCTAGACAGACACCCAGAGCTCATTAGTATGCTACGGCTTAATCAGGGAACTGTCATCAGAGACACAGCGATCTCATCAGGACATTAAAGCAGCCATGGGGGCTCAGCACACACACACACACACACACACCTCTGCACACTGAGAGAGAGAGAGAAAAAGAGAGAGAGAGAGAAAAAAAGAGAGAAAGAGTTGTAAGGAGGCTGTGCTTGTCCTTTGTACACTGTGGGCAAATCTGTCCTGATTGCCCTACAGAAGGTCCTGGCACTAGAAAACAGCCTGAGCGGAAGCTGCAGGGATATGACTGAATTTGACTTGCTGCCATCCTGCCAACACACTCACAGACACACACACACACACTCACAGACACTCACAGACACACACACACTCACAGACACACACACACTCACAGACACACACACACTCACAAACACACACTCACAGACTCACAGACACACACACGCATGCATTTATGGTGCTGTGGCTCATAGAAGACTTTTGTTAGAACGGCTGACCAGAAAAGATTACAGGATTCCTTTGCCTGCCATGTTTGAAGAATCATGTCTCTGAGGAGATATTAGATTAGATTAGATGAACCTTTATTTGTCCTCCAGGAGGTGGAAATTGCAGTTCACAACAGCAGCAGGGTAAAGTACAGCACACAGAGTAGTGTGCAGGGTAATATACATAATGACAATAACATAACAATAGCCATAACAATGGCAATAGCAATAGGCAATAGGCAATATCGAGTCAGAGCTGGGCTAGTATTTAGTGTGTCAGTCATACAGTCCTTTTATCTTAGTCACATAACTTTTCCCCCCAAAGGAATCCACAGTCACAGAACTCAGGGTAGGCGAACGGGAGAAGACGTAAATACGAGGAGGTGAGGGAGTGGACAGGGAGGGAGAGGCGGTGGAAGGAGAAGATGACGTGCGCACATGCAGTTAAAGGATGAAGATGAATGTTTTATGAAGCCTGTGCTCCAGCAATGGCAGAACAGCAGACTTACTGGTGAAGCAACATTGTTCGGGCAGCGATCGAGCGCACCAATCACAGAAGCCCGTTCCGATTACGCTCATAACGAGAGAAGGTTGAGGGGGAGTGAGGAGGTATTTATGTGCCCGTAGAGACCTGAGCAGAACATCACCGCCTCAAGTTTGTCTCTTTCATTTGACAACAGCCGACAAGTTATTAAGCTATCAGCTAGGGAGTTTAAAAAGAACAGCCACTAGACAAAGCCAAAAATATTTTCCACAGCCGAGTACTGGGAGAATTGTGTTTGACCTTCGCACGCAAACACCCGCGCACTCACACGGCACTACGCACACCCACACATACACCACCTGCCCATTAATCTGAGTGGTCTGACTCATCAATCCCGGGAGAAGAGCAGGAGCTGGTGTAAGAGTAGAATGTTTCCGCCGGTTTGCCTCCTCGTATGTTTGGGTCGGTGTGGGCGGGTTCGGGGGGAGGGGGGGGATATCTGACTCAGGCTTTCTCCTTCACCTCTACAAATACACACGCATGCACTCACAGACACGCACACAGTGAAGCATCCTCATTCCTCCTCACTAGACCTGGATCGTGTTAATGTAGCCAGGGGGTGTGTGTGGTGGTGTGTGAGAATGAGGGGGGGTGGAGGGTGGTTGGGTGGGGGGGGCGTAGAACTGGGCTTAGGAGGTGTTATAAACCACAGGAGTGTGAGAGCCATCTGTTACAAGCTCACTGTCCCACACATTCACACAAACACACACGTACACACACACACACACACATTGCCAGAAGAGTAAAAGTGACATGTTCAGGCAGAGAGAGACATTAATCAAGCGGGATTCTCTCCCACATGCGGCATGCAGAACTTGCTGACAAGGAGCACACAGACACACACACAGACAGACACACACACACACAAACACACACACACAGACACACACACACACAGACACACACAGACACACACACACAGACACACACACACACAGACACACACACATGCCAGGTGTCTGATCTGTTGGGGTTCTGGATACTTTAGAATCGTTGTTTTTCTTTTTTACTCGACTGCTCTCTCTTGGTAGTGTCATCTTTCAGGAAACACAGGGACCAGGAAAGACAGTGGGGTTATGCATACATGGAATATGTTATTCTTCTTGTAAGGGACAGGTTTGCATAGCACCGGTCCATTAATGAACAAATCAAGAAAATGAGTTGAGAGCCCATTGAGCTTCCACTACAGGAAGTGTGACAGACAGACAAGAGATTTCACAAGATAAGAAAGGTAAGAGAAGAAGAAGGTGTTTTCCCCCTAACCTCATTTTTGAGTGCGAAGCCGTTCATTCAATTCAAAATGGTTGCCCTGGGATGACCATCGATCTGGATGTCTCTCTTCACAGATACAGGCACGAACGTGTTTCAACAGGCAACCGCATTAATAGTGTAACAAAGTGAGAGGCAGATTCAGTGGGGTGTAATTGGACTACGTTGTGCTTTGATAACATCTCCATGGTACCATCGTAATCGCCCTGTAACCGGGTTATGGCGAGACAACCCGCAGGAAATTCTCTTCTGAAATCCATATCCGTCGTTCAAGAGGAGATTTTCAAACGTGTCAGCAGTTCTGCGGTGGTGTTCTGGTGTTCCAGGCGTCAGATCCTCTACTGTATATAGGCCAGCACATTCATTTACATACTAGTCTCCCACCGAAATCCTGTCATGGCTACACTTTGTAGACGAACATGGATTCAGGTCATCCAGCCATACCAGTGCTATCGGAATATGTTGTCCTGTTAGAAGCAGGAAAACATTCTGGATGCCTGCAGGCCTCTGTTCTGTGTCAGCTGCTTGTGTGTGTGTCTGTGTGTGTGTGTGTGTGTGTGTGTGTGTGTCTGTGTGTGTGTGTGTCTGTCAGTGTGTGTCTGTGTGTGTGTGTTGGTGAGTGACAGACTGAAAAGGGAGATCAGTCCGCAGTTACATGTTTTTTTCTCCCTCCCACTATGGTAAGACAACAGATGGGTCTCTCAACACTTGCTTTCCGGGTAGATCTGCCAGTACTCAGACCAGCACGCAGCACAGTACCTCATGCATGTATGGAGGGCTTCCTGGAGCGATTGCTCCACTCTAAGGCAGAAGATTCTCGAGTCGTTTCAGACGAGGGTGGACTAGACATAACGCTCCACAGCTCTCCGTGGTCTTTCATCTCGGGTACGATTATGACTCAGCAGATGTCACTCTCCCGACTTCAAGGTGACTGCGTGTCTGAAGGCGGTATTTTAGGATGGACAAGGCCGCTAAACCTCTGATCAGAGCCCATGTCTGAGGACAAACTGCCGCTTTAGCTGCCTGTCGGTCCACTTGCGGGGCCACGTCCAGACATGTTAATGCGTTATACCTTAATCCTCTTCCCTCTTCCTCCTCCTCCTCCTCCCCTCCTCCCACCCACAGGAAGCCTCGGCCTGTCTCTCAGTTGGTCTCCCAGCAGGTAGCTCCGCAGTTTGCCTCCCCCACTCAGCCTAAGAAGGAGAAAAAGGAGAGAACAGAGAAAGAGAGAAATGACAAAGAGCCAACGCTAAAGAAGAACAACCACAAGAAGATGAGGTGAGCCTTTCATGGAGTCGTTCAGCAGACGCTCTTATCCAGAGCGACTTAAAGCAAGCGTTTCATTGTCAAACGGAATAGGGATTTGTCTATTAAGTGCCATATAGAATATGTATAAGTATGTGTATGTACATGTTTTTCTGAGTAGGTGGTATGGTAGTACCGGATATTATGGGATTGAAGAATTGCATGTTGTGTTTTTTTTTGCTGTAAAGCGAATCATAGTATTTCTCTTATGTAAATATCCCTCTTTCCTTTCCCTCCCTTTCCCCTTCACAGGCCGAGGTTAAAGAACATTGACAGGAGCAGCGCTCAGCATCTGGAGGTGACGGTGGGAGATCTAACGGTCATTATCACAGACTTTAAAGAGAAGCCCAAGCCATCGTCCACCTCCTCCTCCACAACCTCGGTCTCGGCAGACCACCACAACCAGAGCGGCTCCAGCTCAGACAACACAGAGAGGGGGGTCTCCAGGTCATCCTCACCCAGGGGGGAAGCCTCTTCCGTCAACGGAGAGCTGCACTAGGCCTCAAACTTGGCAACCCATCCACCCCCCCAGCCACCCCCATCTATTATAATGGATTTACCATGCCCAAATCCATCTGCGTTTGACCTCATCCATTCCGCAATGCCAACGTGGACCTAGACTCATAACGTGCAACCTCAACCCCCAAGCTGGACCTAAACCTCCAACCTGGCACCCTCATCCCCCACACTGGACCTCAGCCTTAAACCTGGCACCCCCAACCCCCACATCGGACCTAAACCCCCCCTATCCTAGACACTCTGAGGGACCCTATCCATTAAACCATGATGTTACTTCTGGAAAAGTCTTTGTCCTAAATTGTAGTAAATGGTTCTAGAGTCCTTGATTAGAACTTGGTTCCCAGCCTGGACCGGAACATGTAGCAGTTACTGGTTGTGCTTAGCTAGCTTGATCCAATGTCCGTAAGGAACAACAGACTCTACTACAGGCATTGGTTTGTCTGGCTTCTGGAATACACTACAGGTTCTGAAGAAACATATGAGGAAAAAAAAAAAAAGACAAAAAAATCCCAGTTTAGGTAACTTTAGGTTGAAACAGTTGTTATATTCTGTGTTGATAAACCTGATCTCCTAAAACCTGTTGTACAGAATTGGTGTGTTAGACATCCCAACAGTTACCATTCTCCAGGCATGACATTGTGTTTGAGAGTTCAGTACTTGTTGCATTCTGGGAGAAAATGTGAGGAAATTTGATTTATTGTGTCACTATGGAGACTTAAATATATTCAAATTGATTCACTGCACTAGCTGGGACTAGGTGTGGATTAATGAGAAAGATTTTGTTGGTTAACAATGTTTATTTTTGGTTGTGTCCAAGTTAAACCCACCTGGTACCACTGATGTAACTCACACATTTTTTTGGACCAAACTTTCCTGTTTAGAAATGTATGAACCTATAGGTTAATGTCTAAAGATTAACAAAGAAAATTAATGAAATGATGTATTCAAAACTTATGCCGTCTGATTTATTTTCTGTCTGGTTGGTTGATGTAAGAAGTCTGTTACTTATGTTACTTAAATGTGACCATGAAACAAAAAGCCATAATAGTTATTTAGTAGGCATAGCCCTGAATATCGAACAACAATGAAATGCTTTTATAAATCTACTAGGAGTTATCAGCAGCAATTGGTCGCCTCCTATACAAAGCAACAAAATAACTCCTAGTTTAAAGTAATAAAACATTTTGACGATAAAAGAGTGAAAGGAGTGCATATTAAAGTTTGTGTGTCTGTGTGTGTGTGTTTAGATAGCTCAAAGTCTATTTTCCCAGCCCATAAATTATAGGTGGGGGGAGGTCCTGACTTTGTGTGTCTCTCACCCCTCCCCCAGACACCTAAATCCTGCCTTAAGTCCCCCACCACTGCCCTGTGTCATGAC
>CM059335.1:40116-60116 GCA_030340685.1 Protosalanx chinensis | reverse complement strand
TGTTCTTGTTGAAAATGGTAAAGATACGATATTTAACAAACGAAAAGTTTGAAATGTTTGGCTATGTTGATAGATTGACCCTGGTTTGATGCCAACAGTTTATTGATCTTATTTAGCACCGCAAACCAATATAAATCTTTTCAGAATATAAAAAGTTGAAGGGTTTCTGAGGTTAAATCGTGGTCAGTTTTGTTCCAAGCTGTGTTAAAGTAAACTGAGAAGATGAAGCTGGAATGTGAAATGTGCCTCGCTGCCCTCGGGCCAGGAGGAAACCAGTCAGGCAAACTCACTTCTTCCTTTACTACACAGACTAAAACACTGGGCTGGACTCTTTAAGGTAGATTATCCTCAGAAGTGGTTAATCTTGTTTCCCCCCAAATGAAATAAGTGAAAACTAAACCTAAAGCATCTAAAGTGCATCTACACACATGTAGAAGTGAGATCAAGTGGTTCTTCATCTCGGGAGGGGAGACAGTCCAGGGTGAGTTTCCCATCTGAACCTGGGGGTGAACACGGTGCACCCGCCTGGCGCGAGGCGCAGCAGAAAGTGAACACGGTGCACCAGCCTGGCGCGAGGCGCAGCAGAAAGTGAACACGGTGCACCAGCCTGGCGCGAGGCGCAGCAGAAAGTGAACACGGTGCACCAGCCTGGCGCGAGGCGCAGCAGAAAGTGAACACGGTGCACCAGCCTGGCGCGAGGCTGCATGTGTCCCGGTGTGACGGTAGATCGACACGGTCCAGCCTGCAGAGATGAAACGTGTCCGGTTGGAAATCTTGTAGGTTTAATGAACGTCAAGGATCTGGTGATCAGTGCTGGAGAGAGGCAGACAATCCCTGCTGGATAATCTGTACTGCAGACGGGACAGGTCAACTCTCCCGCCTCGCTTCACGGTCCATCCCTGCTTCTTTTGACGTTTTCAAAAGTGTGAAGCACAGGACGACTGGTAACGAAGAAAAAAAAGCATCGATTTGGAATCTGTTGTTGCAGCTTCCCTTTTGCCCTTAAACCGTTCACACATTTAGACTGTTTAAAGTGTCCACCAGTTTATGTAGGGGGGTTTTCTTCTCTGTGCAGTGGTGCAGCACACACACACACACACAGCCGTGCACACACTCCCTGAGGGAAGCTTCATGTGGGGTTAAGGAAAGAGGGGGAAATTCCGGTCCTCAAGGGCGACTGTCCTGAAGGTTTAGATGTTCCCCTGCTCCAACACACCCTCACAGGTCCTCAGTTACCCCTGGGTTAAGGTGATGGTCCCTCACAGTTACCCCTGGGTTAAGGTGATGGTCCCTCACAGTTACCCCTGGGTTAAGGTGATGGTCCCTCACAGGTCCTCAGTTACCCCTGGGTTAAGGTGATGGTCCCTCACAGGTCCTTAGTCATTCCTATTCCAAACAACCGGCCACAGGCCAGAGCAGAATAGATGCCCTCACTTAGTGTGTACTCACCTGGGTATCATGCTGTGGACACCTGGGTATCATGCTGTGGACACCTGGGTATCATGCTGTGGACACCTGGGTATCATGCTGTGGACACCTGGGTATCATGCTGTGGACCAGGACAGGGGAGCTGTCTGCCTTTAGAAGATGGAGGCTTTTGTGCACAGATGACAAAGGAACACTGTAAGTCTATACTGTCTAAAAAACCTCTCCCAGTCTACCTGCTGAGGGGGCCTGGTGAGGGGGCCTACTGTCTCCCAGTCTGCCTGGTGAGGGGGCCTGGTGAGGGGGCCTACTGTCTCCCAGTCTGCCTGGTGAGGGGGCCTGGTGAGGGGGCCTACTGTCTCCCAGTCTGCCTGGTGAGGGGGCCTGGTGAGGGGGCCTACTGTCTCCCAGTCTGCCTGGTGAGGGGGCCTGGTGAGGGGGCCTACTGTCTCCCAGCCTGCCTGGTGAGGGGGCCTGGTGAGGGGGCCTACTGTCTCCCAGTCTGCCTGGTGAGGGGGCCTGGTGAGGGGGCCTACTGTCTCCCAGTCTGCCTGGTGAGGGGGCCTGGTGAGGGGGCCTACTGTCTCCCAGTCTGCCTGGTGAGGGGGCCTGGTGAGGGGGCCTACTGTCTCCCAGTC
Source organism: Protosalanx chinensis (assembly GCA_030340685.1). Taxonomy (NCBI): domain Eukaryota; kingdom Metazoa; phylum Chordata; class Actinopteri; order Osmeriformes; family Salangidae; genus Protosalanx; species Protosalanx chinensis. The sequence goes on along the minus strand of CM059335.1, from coordinate 58,053 downwards.
TGCCTGGTGAGGGGGCCTGGTGAGGGGGCCTACTGTCTCCCAGTCTGCCTGGTGAGGGGGCCTGGTGAGGGGGCCTACTGTCTCCCAGCCTGCCTGGTGAGGGGGCCTGGTGAGGGGGCCTGGTGAGGGGGCCTACTGTCTCCCAGTCTGCCTGGTGAGGGGGCCTGGTGAGGGGGCCTACTGTCTCCCAGCCTGCCTGGTGAGGGGGCCTGGTGAGGGGGCCTACTGTCTCCCAGTCTGCCTGGTGAGGGGGCCTGGTGAGGGGGCCTACTGTCTCCCAGTCTGCCTGGTGAGGGAGCCTACTGTCTCCCAGTCTCTGTCTCTCTCTTCTCTATCTCTATGGCTGTCATTATCTCTCTCCCACACGCATGTGCACTCAAACAATAAAACATTCCATGACATAGTGTGACGCTATTCTAATATTGCTCTTAGCAGATTAAAATGAGTGAACAGGGTGAGAGAGGGCATTGAGTTTCTCCATTGACAGGAAACAACCACCCACCTGTGTGTGATGAGCTGAGAGCTTCAGTCCAGGTGACCAAGCTGCCTCCAAGCCTCACCAACAGCAGAGTCACATGATCAGAGTCACATGATCAGAGTCACATGATCAGTGGACTTGATTCATCAGTGTCAGGGCTGTATGTGATGTACTGTGTCCAGAAGTTCTGCCTGGCCCTGCCTATATGCAGGGTGAGCTGTTTTTACCTCATCTGCAGCAAGTGGTGTTGGGAGGGCACCCCAGCCTCACTTCAGGGCATGTGAGCGGTGTGGGGAGGGCACCCCCGCCTCACTTCAGGACATGTGACTGGTGTGGGGAGGGCACCCCCGCCTCACTTCAGGGCATGTGACTGGTGTGGGGAGGGCACCCCAGCCTCACTTCAGGGCATGTGACTGGTGTGGGGAGGGCACCCCAGCCTCACTTCAGGGCATGTGAGCGGTGTTGGGAGGGCACCCCAGCTTCACTTCAGGGCATGTGACTGGTGTGGGGAGGGCACCCCAGCCTCACTTCAGGGCATGTGACTGGTGTGGGGAGGGCACCCCAGCCTCACTTCAGGTCATGTGACTGGTGTGGGGAGGGCACCCCAGCCTCACTTCAGGGCATGTGAGCGGTGTTGGGAGGGCACCCCAGCCTCACTTCAGGGCATGTGAGCGGTGTTGGGAGGGCACCCCAGCCTCACTTCAGGGCATGTGACTGGTGTGGGGAGGGTTTCCCCAGCCTCACTTCAGGGCATGTGACTGGTGTGGGGAGGGCACCCCAGCCTCACTTCAGGGCATGTGAGCGGTGTTGGGAGGGCACCCCAGCCTCACTTCAGGGCATGTGACTGGTGTGGGGAGGGCACCCCAGCCTCACTTCAGGGCATGTGACTGTTGTTGGGAGGGCACCCCAGCCTCACTTCAGGCCATGTGAGCGGTGTTGGGAGGGCACCCCAGCCTCACTTCAGGCCATGTGAGCGGTGTTGGGAGGGCACCCCAGCCTCACTTCAGGCCATGTGAGCGGTGTTGGGAGGGCACCCCAGCCTCACTTCAGGCACACACACGGTCTATCAGACCTTGACAAATCATATCTGGAATCTCTCTAGCCTCCATGATTCAGTCTTTCTAGACTTTTCTAGGTGTTCTTTAGTCAGACCATTTAGCCTCGTGGCTAAAGCATAGTGGGGGAGGGTGAGGGAGGGAGGGTGTGGGAGGGAGGGGGGGTTGAGGGAGGGAGTGTGAGGGAGGTCGGGAGGGTGTGGGAGGGAGGGGGGGTGAGGGAGGGAGTGTGAGGGAGGTCGGGAGGGTGAGGGAGGGAGGGGGGGTGAGGGAGGGAGTGTGAGGGAGGTCGAGAGGGTGAGGGAGGGAGGGGGGTGAGGGAGGGAGTGTGAGGGAGGTCAGGAGGGTGAGGGAGGGAGGTCGAGGGAGGGAGGGTGAGGGAGGGAGGGGGGTTGAGGGAGGGAGTGTGAGGGAGGGAGGGTGAGGGAGGGTGAGGGAGGGAGGGAGGGAGGTCGAGGGAGGGAGGGTGAGGGAGGGTGAGGGAGGGAGGGTGAGGGTTTCCAACAGATGTTGTTGAGGCTTTAAGCAGCATTGCACCCACCATCACACACACACACACACATAAAGCAAACACTGAACATGTCAGCATGCTGAAACTTAACTTGTGGACACATAGTTTTGTCAACATACATTCTGTCTTTCCCGCTCTTAGTGGTGTAGCTGGATTCCAGCTGGCGTCTTTCATTGGTGTCTGTAGACAGTTTCCATCCTTTAGCACGGCTGGGACCGCTCTTATTACCAGCCCAGTTCCCTAATGACAGCAGCTTCCAAGGGGAGATCGGAGGTTCTGGGTAAACCCGTGTCTGTTTCCTGTCTGACGGGAGGCTGGCTCTGGTGCTCTGGGAGCCTCAGCATGGGCAGCAGAACACCTTCCTCCTCCCCATAATGCACCAGGCCTGAGGGGGAATCATGGGATATGTAGTCAGCACCAGTGAGCTTCAGGCTTGTGGCTGGTTGGTGTGTTTGGATACTATGGCATCGTGGGGATTGTAGTTCATCCGAGTGAAGGAGCATGTGGCGTCAGTGTACAGTGGGTGTCTGCATACGACCCTCTCTCTCTCTCAGCAAACCAGCTGTGGTTGATCTGTGGTGGTCAGGCTAGAAGCAGCTCTCTATTTCAGGGGTCTTCAACGTTGCTCCTTAGGGCCCATTGCTAGATGTTTCCCTGCTCAAACACACAGGACAGGGGGCCCTGAGGACCAGGGTTGCAGACCACTGTGCCAATCAACAAGCTTCATGTTCTGGGATTGTGTCTAGCAGGTCAGGTTTGACTTAGCATTTACATGTATTCATTTAGCAGACGCTTTTATCCAAAGTGACTTACAAGAGAGAGCTTTACAAAAGAGCATCGGTCACTGAGCATAGCAACGTGATAGACACCGAACATAGCAGGCTTATGGGTTATGAAACATACATCGTGAGAACCAATAAGTGCCCAGGGAAGAGCTATAAGAGCATTCAGCTGAAAGGTTTACAAATTTAAGATGAGTCTCCGATATTCAACTGCCATTACAGTGAGTTTTGAGCCTTTTCTTGAAGGTCAGGAGACAGTTGTTTTTGTGAGTTGATATAACTCGGGGCAGTCCCATTCACTGCTCTGAAGGTCAGCATCAGGGTCTTGAATCTGATACGGGTCATGATGAGAAGCCAGTGGAGGGCGATGAGGAGTGGGGTGACGTGGCAGCATCTGGGTAGGTTGAAAACCAGGCAAGCTGTTGCATTTTGGATCACATATCAGCCCCCCTATAGTAAGCTATATCACCTGAGCAGACTTTGGGCTAGAGGCTGAGGCTAGGGTAGAGGCTGAGGCTGAGGCTGGGGCTAGAGGCTGAGGCTGAGGCTGGGCCTAGAGGCTGAGGCTGGGGCTAGAGGCTGGGGCTGGGCCTAGAGGCTGAGGCTGGGGCTAGAGGCTGGGGCTGGGGCTAGAGGCTCAGGCTGGGGCTAGAGGCTGGGGCTGGGGCTTGGGCTGAGGCTGGGGCTGGGGCTAGAGGCTGAGGCTGGGGCTAGAGCTAGAGGCTGAGGCTGGGGCTGGGGCTGGGCCTAGAGGCTGAGGCTGGGGCTAGAGGCTGAGGCTGGGGCTGGGGCTGGGCCTAGAGGCTGAGGCTGGGGCTGGGCCTAGAGGCTGAGGCTGGGGCTAGAGGCTGAGGCTGGGGCTAGAGGCTGAGGCTGGGGCTAGAGGCTGGGGCTAGAGGCTGAGGCTGGGGCTAGAGGCTGGGGCTAGAGGCTGGGGCTGGGGCTAGATTTGATCATATCTGTTCATAATAACACCTCATTTAGCAGACACTCTTTATCCTGTTAACTCAAGAGCCTTTACCAGGGCAGTAAGGTGTGTGAGGGTTTTAACTGCAGTGCTGACAAGACGCCTCTGATATGTTGTTTTGAGCAAAGAAACCGTGTAGGAATGCACACACACACACACAGGTGACACACACACACAAACACAGGTGACACACACACACACACACAGGTGACTCACCTGCTTCCAGGGTATTCAGAAAATTTACAGAATAATGACTGGAATTCTGCCCCTCCCATGTCTTGCCCTGGAGGTAGGTACCTATGGGGTTAACAGGGTGGGGGTACCTATGGGGTTAACAGGGTGGGGGTACCTATGGGGTTAACAGGGTGGGGGTACCTATGGGGTTAACAGGGTGGGGGTACCTATGGGGTTAACAGGGTGGGGTTCCTATGGGGTTAACAGGGTGGGGGTACCTATGGGGTTAACAGTGGGGGGTACCTATGGGGGGTGGGGTACCTATGGGGTTAACAGGGTGGGGGTACCTATGGGGGGTGGGGGTACCTATGGGGTTAACAGGGTGGGGTTCCTATGGGGTTAACAGGGTGGGGGTACCTATGGGGGGTGGGGTACCTATGGGGTTAACAGGGTGGGGGTACCTATGGGGTTAACAGATATTGCAAAGATGTCGTTAAACTCAAATCCCAACGCAGACCATGAGTCAAGGAATCTGTCCTTAGTAAAAGATAGTAAGTAAAAGACAGCGGTGGTATTCAGTATCCCAAGGTCCTCCCTGGCACCATAAGCTGAACATGACGTTACAGAACCCAGAAGCTTCTAGAAAGGTCTTGTACACAGACAGCACTCTGACAGCGGTTTACTGGTATCATTGATATGGACGCATATTTAAATGCCATGGTGCCAAATAAATGCCTGTTGGATGACAAACGATGACATCTGTGTGGATGATTCATTCATTCATAGCATGTATGAGTGCAGCACATGCTAGTCAGGCTTTACTGGGGGTCTGGGGGGCAATATTGTACCCTGAGGGGGTCCGGCTGGGGTGTTCATCATGGGATTTCAAACAATGCTTCTGGAATCTCAAGCCGTCACACCCCCTCAACACCCCCAGAGGGCTGAAATGTCAACTGGGTTCACCAACACTTCAGGTCTCCCTCTCTCTCTCTTTTTCTTTATATCTCTCTATCTTTTTCTCTCCATCCCTGCTTCATATTTCTTTCGATATTCCTCCCTCCCTCTGTCTTCCCAAGTCCAGATGGAAGCAGAGAAGGGTCGTGGGTGGGAGGTGTGTGTGTGTGTGTGTGCTAACAAGGCAGACATGAGACAGAGTGGGAGGAGATGAAAGGGATGGAGCAAGAGAGAAAAAGATAGAGGAAAGAAAGATGGAGAGAGAGAGAGAGAGACAGAGAGAGAGAGAGAGAGAGAGTGGGTGGTGGGGGGGGGGTTTCTGATCTGAACATCTGGAGTTCATTGACTGGCATTAAGTTTGAATCTCTTCTCCGACCAATCCTCTGTGGATTTGGTGCTTTAGCACGCTGCCTCTTAAGTCCTAAGCACTCTGGGGTCCAACCCCCGGACCTTAAGACCCAACACACTGCAGCCCCCTGGCCTTCAGACCCAACACACTGCAGCCCCCTGGCCTTCAGACCCAACACACTGCAGCCCCCTGGCCTTCAGACCCAACACACTGCAGCCCCCTGGCCTTCAGACCCAACACACTGCAGCCCCCTGGCCTTCAGACCCAACACACTGCAGCCCCCTGGCCTTCAGACCCAACACACTGCAGCCCCCTGGCCTTCAGACTCAACACACTGCAGCCGACTGGCCTTCAGACCCAACACACTGCAGCCCCCGGACCTTAAGACCCAACACACTGCAGCCCCCTGGCCTTCAGACTCAACACACTGCAGCCCCCTGGCCTTCAGACTCAACACACTGCAGCCCCCTGGCCTTCAGACTCAACACACTGCAGCCCCCTGGCCTTCAGACTCAACACACTGCAGCCCCCTGGCCTTCAGACTCAACACACTGCAGCCCCCTGGCCTTCAGACCCAACACACTGCAGCCCCCGGACCTTAAGACCCAACACACTGCAGCCCCCTGGCCTTCAGACTCAACACACTGCAGCCCCCTGGCCTTCAGACCCAACACACTGCAGCCCCCGGACCTTAAGACCCAACACACTGCAGCCCCCTGGCCTTCAGACCCAACACACTGCAGCCCCCTGGCCTTCAGACCCAACACACTGCAGCCCCCTGGCCTTCAGACTCAACACAGACCCAACACACTGCAGCCCCCTGGCCTTCAGACCCAACACACTGCAGCCCCCTGGCCTTCAGACCCAACACACTGCAGCCCCCTGGCCTTCAGACCCAACACACTGCAGCCCCCTGACCTTCAGACCCAACACACTGCAGCCCCCTGACCTTCAGACCCAACACACTGCAGCCCCCTGACCTTCAGACCCAACACACTGCAGCCCCCTGACCTTCAGACCCAACACACTGCAGCCCCCGGACCTTCAGACTCAACACACTGCAGCCCCCTGGCCTTCAGACCCAACACACTGCAGCCCCCTGGCCTTCAGACCCAACACACTGCAGCCCCCTGGCCTTCAGACTCAACACACTGCAGCCGACTGGCCTTCAGACCCAACACACTGCAGCCCCCGGACCTTAAGACCCAACACACTGCAGCCCCCTGGCCTTCAGACTCAACACACTGCAGCCCCCTGGCCTTCAGACTCAACACACTGCAGCCCCCTGGCCTTCAGACTCAACACACTGCAGCCCCCTGGCCTTCAGACTCAACACACTGCAGCCCCTTGGCCTTCAGACTCAACACACTGCAGCCCCCTGGCCTTCAGACCCAACACACTGCAGCCCCCGGACCTTAAGACCCAACACACTGCAGCCCCCTGGCCTTCAGACTCAACACACTGCAGCCCCCTGGCCTTCAGACCCAACACACTGCAGCCCCCGGACCTTAAGACCCAACACACTGCAGCCCCCTGGCCTTCAGACCCAACACACTGCAGCCCCCTGGCCTTCAGACCCAACACACTGCAGCCCCCTGGCCTTCAGACCCAACACACTGCAGCCCCCTGACCTTCAGACCCAACACACTGCAGCCCCCTGGCCTTCAGACCCAACACACTGCAGCCCCCTGGCCTTCAGACTCAACACACTGCAGCCCCCTGACCTTCAGACCCAACACACTGCAGCCCCCTGGCCTTCAGACCCAACACACTGCAGCCCCCTGACCTTCAGACCCAACACACTGCAGCCCCCTGACCTTCAGACCCAACACACTGCAGCCCCCTGACCTTCAGACCCAACACACTGCAGCCCCCTGACCTTCAGACCCAACACACTGCAGCCCCCTGGCCTTCAGACCCAACACACTGCAGCCCCCTGGCCTTCAGACCCAACACACTGCAGCCCCCTGGCCTTCAGACCCAACACACTGCAGCCCCCTGGCCTTCAGACCCAACACACTGCAGCCCCCTGGCCTTCAGATTCAACACAGACCCAACACACTGCAGCCCCCTGGCCTTCAGACCCAACACACTGCAGCCCCCTGGCCTTCAGACCCAACACACTGCAGCCCCCTGGCCTTCAGACCCAACACACTGCAGCCCCCTGACCTTCAGACCCAACACACTGCAGCCCCCTGGCCTTCAGACTCAACACACTGCAGCCCCCTGACCTTCAGACCCAACACACTGCAGCCCCCTGGCCTTCAGACCCAACACACTGCAGCCCCCAGGCCCCCCCCACACAGGCCCCCACACACAGGCCCCCACACACAGGCCCCCACACACAGGCCCCCCCACACAGGCCCCCACACACAGGTCCCCCTACACAGGCCCCCACACACAGGCCCCCACACACAGCCCCCCCCACACAGGCCCCCCCCACACAGGCCCCCACACACAGGCCCCGACACACAGGTCCCCCTACACAGGCCCCCACACACAGGTCCCCCTACACAGGCCCCCACACACAGGCCCCCACACACAGCCCCCCCACACAGGCCCCCCCCACACAGGCCCCCACACACAGGCCCCCCCACACAGGCCCCCACACACAGGTCCCACTACACAGGCCCCCACACACAGGTCCCCCTACACAGGCCCCCACACACAGGCCCCTGTCCACCCACACACATGGCTGTAAAAGACTGAGGTATGCACCGGTTAAACATGATTAGCTCCGCACTGCTGCCAGTCTGGTAAACAAAGTAAGAATAGTTCACAGGCTACAGCTTGGCTGCATGGCTGCTTAGCTGCATGGCTGCATGGCTGCTTGGCTGCATGGCTGCTTGGCTGCATGGCTGCTTGGCTGCTTGGCTGCATGGCTGCTTGGCTGCATGGCTGCTTGGCTGCATGGCTGCATGGCTGCTTGGCTGCATGGCTGCTTGGCTGCATGGCTGCTTGGCTGCTTGGCTGCATGGCTGCTTGGCTGCATGGCTGCTTGGCTGCATGGCTGCATGGCTGCTTGGCTGCATGGCTGCTTGGCTGCTTGGCTGCATGGCTGCTTGGCTGCATGGCTGCTTGGCTGCATGGCTGCTTGGCTGCTTGGCTGCATGGCTGCACTGGAGGCTATAAACTGCCATCAGCTACCCCTTAATGATCATATGTTATGAAGATAGGCAGTAAAGTGTGCTGTCATGTGTGAGGATAGTGTTGCTGCATGAGGATCCTCCCTGTTGGAAGGGAGGATCTGTATTTACTTTGGATGTGTTCATCTATGATCCTGATGTAAGTCACTTCAGGTGTTCAGTATTTAAGGTACGAGGGCGTTACCTGCAGGACACTGTTACACTGCATGGAGAGATGGTGCATGAAGCAGTGTGTGTGTGTGTGTGTGTGTGTGTGTGTGCGTCCTGGGTGATGATATCCTTGATGTGGACCCTGACATCCAACATTTCCCCATGTCCACAGTAATACACAGGCTGCCCAATATAGCGTGGTGTGAGACCAACACTAATCCCTGCTCAATCCTGGAGGTGTTAAAAGCTCAGAGGCTGTAAGCCTGCTGCCCGGCCTCTCCGGCCTCTCCGGCCTCTCCAGCATCTCTGGCCTCTCTTTGTGTGGGTGGCTGTGAATGTGTGTGGTCCTATGGACATCCAGACATGTGTATGGAGGGGTGTCCCTGTGGACTGCTGGTGTGTGTACGTCTGTCTGTGTGTGTGCGTCTGTGTGTGAGCGTGTGTGTGCATGTGTCTGTCTGCTTGTGTGTGTGTGTGTGTTTGCCTGTGTGTGTGTGTGTGTGTGTACTGTTCCAGGGGAGGGAGAGGTGTAGGAGAGCAGTCTTAGAGCAGGGCTAGGTCAAGCCTGTAACAGATTAACACCTCGACCTTACAAAGAGAGGGATCATGTTAGATGCAGCGCAAACACACACACACACACAGACAAACCCACACACACACAGGCAAACACACACACACACAGACAAACCCACACACACACAGACAAACCCACACACACACAGGCAAACACACACACACAAACACACACACACACACATAAACACACATACACATACATGCACACGCACAGCCCATGTATTGTTACCAGTAGTGTAATTAATAATACACAAGGACAGAGACAATATTGTATCTTTACATGGTGGCATCAGGCCGCTCTGATAGGCCTGTTTATGTTGCCCCTCACTAGTGCTGCTCTGATAGGCCTGTTTATGCTGCCCCTCACTAGTGCTGCTCTGATAGGCCTGTTTATGCTGCCCCTTACTAGTGCTGCTCTGATAGGCCTGTTTATGTTGCCCCTTACTAGTGCTTCTCTGATAGGCCTGTTTATGCTGCCCCTCACTAGTGCTGCTCTGATAGGCCTGTTTATGCTGCCCCTCACTAGGCAAGGTGAGCTCTGCTCTCCAGGTGAAACATGGAGGAGGTCTTGTCCAGAGGACATGTATGACATGGTGCTTCCTGCCTGGATGTGCTCACCTGCACATGACTACATATGTACAGGAATGTACAAGGTTTAGGTGGAACCATATGATATTTAAGACCGACAGCAAAAAATGCTTCAATACAATTGAAATACGTTTTCTAACATTGCACCTTCTCAGATGAGGACCCTTCCTAGTTTGTCCTTGTCTTCCTTGAGGGTTGAGGTTGATTGAGGGGCAGTTCTATGTGACGCCCTCTGTGATATTACTTAAAGGGCTGTACAAATATATGTTGACTTGAATTGACATTGTCGCACAAATACAGCGGACAAACTAATATGTATTTGAGGCAATACTCATGTAAAAAGTATTGTTTGCCTCAGCCCTGTGTACAGAACTGTTACTGCAGATGTGGCTAAGTGTTCAGAGGCTAGTGTTCAGTGGCTAAGTGTTCAGTGGCTAAGTGTTCAGTGGCTAAGTGTTCAGTGGCTAAGTGTTCAGTGGCTAAGTGTTCAGTGGCTAAGTGTTCAGAGGCTAGTGTTCAGTGGCTAAGTGTTCAGTGGCTAAGTGTTCAGTGGCTAAGTGTTCAGTGGCTAAGTGTTCAGTGGCTAAGTGTTCAGTGGCTAAATGTTCAGAGGCTAGTGTTCAGTGGCTAAGTGTTCAGTGGCTAAGTGTTCAGAGGCTAGTGTTCAGTGGCTAAGTGTTCAGTGGCTAAGTGTTCAGTGGCTAAATGTTCAGAGGCTAGTGTTCAGTGGCTAAGTGTTCAGTGGCTAAGTGTTCAGTGGCTAAGTGTTCAGTGGCTAAGTGTTCAGTCTGATCTAAGCTGCTGATGGAGCTTATATAACCTGTCAGGACCAGCAGGTGATCCAGGTAACCCTGAGCAACAAGCGTCCAGGCAGCAAAGTGTGTCGACAGCCGAATCTTTGGAAAGTCACAAAAGTGGTTCTGAACTGAGGAAGTGTCAGATGAAAGCTCTCCAAGCCAAGAGGCTGTTTATAGATTAATCGAATGTCTGGATGGCCAGACAGAAAACATCTACAAGTCCTGTGAGACATAAGGCATTCTGTGTGTTGGGTGAGTGGTGTGTGGAGCTTGGGTCTCTGTTTGTGTGTGTGTGATGGCTGCTATCATGTTGGGTGGTGTGTGTGATGGCTGCTATCATGTGTGCCCTTTGGCTCCAAGGCTAGCAGCTGCTTAGATCTCTGAAGAGAGTCTTTCTAACACTGGTCTCCACACCTCTTCCTCCTACCCGCATCTGTCCTGCAGTCAACCCCACCCCCACCTCACCTCCTACACTTACATGTAGTCATTATGCAGATGCTCTTATCCAGAGTGACTTACAGCAAGTAAACCTCCTATCCCAGCCCACATCCCCTCACACCTCCTATCCCAGCCCACATCCCCTCACACCTCCTATCCCAGCCCACATCCCCTCACACCTCCTATCCCAGCCCACATCCCCTCACACCTCCTATCCCAGCCCACATCCCCTCACACCTCCTATCCCAGCCCACATCCCCTCACACCTCCTATCCCAGCCCACATCCCCTCACACCTCCTATCCCAGCCCACATCCCCTCACACCTCCTATCCCAGCCCACATCCCCTCACACCTCCTATCCCAGCCCACATCCCCTCACACCTCCTATCCCAGCCCACATCCTCACACCTCCTATCCCAGCTCACATCCCCTCACACCTCCTATCCCAGCCCACATCCTCACACCTCCTATCCCAGCTCACATCCCCTCACACCTCCTATCCCAGCCCACATCCCCTCACACCTCCTATCCCAGCCCACATCCCCTCACACCTCCTATCCCAGCCCACATCCCCTCACACCTCCTATCCCAGCCCACATCCCCTCACACCTCCTATGCCAGCCCACATCCCCTCACACCTCCTATCCCAGCCCACATCCCCTCACGCCTCCTATCCCAGCCCACATCCTCACACCTCCTATCCCAGCCCACATCCCCTCACACCTCCTATCCCAGCCCACATTCCATCTCCACCTTCCTCTTTGCCCCCATCTCCCCCCTCAAAACTTTCCATCCTAACACTCTCTTTAACCTCTATTATAACACCCCCCCACCTCCTCCCCCTCTTCTCTGCTTCAGATCATGTGACTGCATGCCTCTGGTCTATGTACCTGCTTCATCCATGGTTTATGTAATGATTACCTGCAAACATGAGCAATCATGACTTTCCAGCTGTGGGATTTCTGCTGTGACAGTGATGAATGCTGCCATTCCACAGCGCTGACTAACTCACAGACTAACCTGTCTGGAATTTACTGCTGGGAAAACCCACAGATTAGATTAGATTCACCTTTATATGCAAAACAGTTATTACAACGGAATGTAATTGTAATTGTATACTCAGAATATACACAGTATGTACAGTATAATCAGAATATACAGGGTAGGTACAGATTAAAGTGATTTAAGACAGATGTTTGTACAAGATGCTACAGTATTTAACAGAATTTACAGAGTTGCATGTATGTACAGTTAATGCAAATGATGCTATGTGCAGATGTGTAAATAGCAAAATAACAACCGAAATGATGCAATGATGCAAAATGAACAGATAGTGCAAGATAACAACAGAAATGATAGTGCAAATATAGGGTGGCAGGGGTTCTATGAGGGGGCGGGGGTTATATAGAGGGGCGGGGTCTAGTGCGGGTGGAGTTCAGGAGTGTCACAGTTCTGGGGAAGAAGCTGTTCCTCAGTCTGCTGATCTTAGACCGGAGACTCCTGAGGCGCCTGCCAGAGGGCAGGAGGGAAAACATTTTTTGGGGCGGGGTGTGAGGAATCTTTTTGGATGCTGTGAGCTCTACACAGACAGGGCTTCCTCTGGATGTCCTCAATGGATGGAAGAATAGTCCCAGTGATGCGTTGGGCGGTTTTCACCACCCGCTGCAGTGCCTTGCGCTCAGCGACTGTGCAGTTCCCGTACCACACTGTAACACAGTTGGTCAGGATGCACTCGATCGCACAGCAGAAGAAGTTCACCATGACAGCTGAGGACAGGTGGTGTTTCCTCAGTGTTCTCAAGAGAAAGAGACACTGGTGAGCCTTCTTGATCAGGCCGGAGGTGTTTGTAATCCAGGACAGGTAATCCGAGATGTGGTTCCCCAGGAATTTATAGCTGGAGACACGCTCAACGGCCATCCCGTTGATGTGAATGGGGTCGTGCGTGTCTCCCCTCTTCTTCCTGAAGTCCACGATAAGCTCCTTGTTCTTTGTGGCATTAAGGAGCAGGTTATTGTCACCACACCACATGGCCAGGTGCTGTACTTCCTCTCTGTAGGCTGTCTCATCGTTGTTGGTGATGAGGCCAATCATCCACTACTATCCACTACTATGGATTCATACATTGGCTTGCAGTCATGGGTGAAGCGGGAGTAGAGGAATGGGCTGAGCACACATCCCTGTGGTACACCTTTGTTGAGTGTGATGGTGGAGGAGCAGAAGTAGGCTGACCTAACATGCTGTGGTCAGTTGGTCAGAAAGTCCATAATCCAGTGGCAGAGGGAGGTGTTGATACCCAGCTCTCCAAGTTTGGTGATCAGCTTAGAGGGGATGACAGTGTTGAAAGCAGAGCTGAAGTCTACAAACAACATAAGCGTGTATGTGTTGTTGTTGTCCAGGTGTGTGAGCACAGAGTGCAGCGCTGAGGAAACTGCATCGTCTGTGCTCCTATTGCTGCGGTAGGCAAACTGGTTGGGTCTAATACTACTCTCTCTCCCTGTCCTCCACCGCTATGTTATCTTTAATTTGTCTCTTTCTACTCCATCTCTCCCTCCATATCTCATTCTGCTATTTCAGTTTCCAACTGCGGTACAGAAATAGCAGAATTAGAAGGGAACAGAAGTTGCTTGAGACTCCAAATACGTTAAGAATGCCTTTATGCAAATGAACATTTCCAGGACAGGTTGTTGGTAAACACATCCCAAAGTAACAGGATTACCGTTTTACACTTTTTCTCAATTGCTAAAACACTAAAACCCACTGGCTGAACAAAGTTCTCAGTTGCCAAAAACTAATTCAGCTAATTGTGCTGTCTTAAACCATTTCACATGGTAAAATATAATTTGCAGATGTCACTTTGACTTTTCACATTCTAAACACATTCATGTTCTCAAATCCCATTCTGCCCTCTAAAGCACACGTCATCCATGCAAGTAAAAACAAGTAGCAACTATCACACACAAGTGAAGGACACACAAGTGGAGAACACACGGCATTCACTAAACACAACCACTCAAAAATGATTCAACTGTTTGCAAATTATGTGACTCACCCAATAAGCCAGTTCAGAAGGAAGACAGGTTGTTGAAGGAGAAAGTCTGAGAATGTAAATAACAAACAATATGAGATAGTATCATATACCAGTCATTTAACAGTTTTTGCCAATTTCTTACACGCTTTTTGCTTAATGTCACTCATTATGTAAAAATTCAACACACAAGCTGACCAGAACCTTGGAGATCACAGTATGGAACAGAACATTTTGCAGTTTGACTTCATAGATTCAGACTGGTTGCAGGTTCAACACAGAGCAGGAAGGACATCATCACAGAGACACAGGGCAGGTTAGTAAGATGCAGAGTGAAGAGCTGGTAGGAGAAGAGCTACAAGGAGGAAGTAGAGTACAACATCCTGATAGAACATGTTGTCCTTCATCTAAAGTCATAAATAAGACATTTGTTTTGAGATCAAACTTTTTTTTTTTACTTCTCCCTGAGAACTATGTGTTTTACATGTTTTGGTGTATTGTTTACAGACAACTTGATAGTGCATATTATTTACATCACTTTGGTTATGATTTGAGAGCAGTGTTTGGTTTTGAGGTTAAAGTTTGATCTTGCAAGATGATTCAGCAGTTGTGAAAATAGTGCTTGAAGATAAGGTTTGGTGGTTCATGTTTTCAGAAAAGAGAGCAAGGTTTCAGAAATTCTGTTTTAGCAAATGAGAAACAAATGAGTTTGGGCAGGCCAGATAGATTGGAGGATGGCCATTGGACGAAATGGATCAGCTGACTCACAATCACATAAATAACCAGGAAGATCGCAAGCCCCTGAGAACCTGTCCTGTAAAAACCCAGCGTCTGTATCATTCACCCTGGACTTCCATCACCCGCAGCACGGATCCCTTCAACCCGGAGTCAGAGTCAGGTGGCTGAGGGGGTATGAGTGTCTGCTAAATGACTAAATGTAAATGTAACCCACCATTACCCTGTGCAGACCCAGAATCAGGCTCCATATGGGTCACAGTCCAGGTCTACCTGAACTGGAACATCTCTAGTCCTCTTTCACAGAACCAGACTCCCCTGTCAGCCAGCAGCCCCTCCCTGTCTTCCTGTTTCAGTCTCACAGCATTGAGTAATATCTCATCCACAACTGTCTCACCTGTGATATCACATCCCTGTGATAGGTCATGTGATGCCCTCCTGTCTCACCTGTGATATCACATCCCTGTGATAGGTCATGTGATGCCCTCCTGTCTCACCTGTGATATCACATCCCTGTGATAGGTCATGTGATGCCCTCCTGTCTCACCTGTGATATCACATCCCTGTGATAGGTCATGTGATGCCCTCCTGTCTCACCTGTGATATCACATCCCTGTGATAGGTCATGTGATGCCCTCCTGTCTCACCTGTGATATCACATCCCTGTGATAGGTCATGTGATGCCCTCCTGTCTCACCTGTGATATCACATCCCTGTGATAGGTCATGTGATGCCCTCCTGTCTCACCTGTGATATCACATCCCTGTGATAGGTCATGTGATGCCCTCCTGTCTCACCTGTGATATCACATCCCTGTGATAGGTCATGTGATGCCCTCCTGGTCACAGTGGAGGAGTGTTATCTTGTTAGTGTTCAACCTTCACATCATGTCAGCTGTTTCCTGGGGGAGGAAGGATCTCCATGATAAAGCACCAAATCAAGGTCACATTCCTCCACAGCAGAAACAGCTGCCCTGGAGGTTCCCCTCGTGGTTGGAACAGGTTTCATCACTGTTCCTGTCTACGTTGGCCCCCGTCATGCTGTTAATGGACTGATCCATTTCCTTCGGTCTTCTACTGAACTGTGGTCTTCAGCACAAGCCAGCACACACCTCTTACGCCTGCCGCAAACACCAGCGCTATCCTGCTCTCCCACAGTTCATCATGTTAATGAGGTGCCATCTACTGTGGCTCCATAATCAGGATGTCTGCTGTGTCTGAGCCTTTGCATGATTGAATTCCAAAGCAATGGTCCCTAACAGAGGAAGCAGGCAGGCATGCAGACATGTTGCCCCAGCTTCAGACTGGGACCTCATGGCCTCTGAACACTCCAGGATATCTGGCTTTTACATGCTGGACCAGTGTGAAGAAAGAGCTGTCTCTGCCTCTCTGTCTCTGTCTCTCTGCCTCTCTGTCTCTTTGTCTCTGTCTCTGTCTCTCTGCCTCTCTGCCTCTCTGTCTCTCTGCCTCTCTGTCTCTCTGCCTCTCTGTCTGTCTGTCTGTCTCTGTCTCTCTGCCTCTCTCTCTCTCTGTCTCTCTGCCTCTCTGTCTCTCTGTCTGTCTGTCTCTCTGTCTCTCTGTCTCTCTGTCTCTCTGCCTCTCTGTCTCTCTGTCTCTGTCTCTCTGTCTCTGCCTCTCTGTCTCTCTGTCTCTGTCTCTATGCCTCTCTGTCTCTCTGTCTCTGTCTCTCTGTCTCTATGCCTCTCTGTCTCTCTGTCTCTGTCTCTATGCCTCTCTGTCTCTCTGTCTCTGTCTCTATGCCTCTCTGTCTCTCTGTCTCTGTCTCTATGCCTCTCTGTATCTGTCTCTATGCCTCTCTGCCTCTCTGTCTCTGTCTCTATGCCTCTCTGTCTCTCTGTCTCTATGCCTCTCTGTATCTGTCTCTGCCTCTCTGTCTCTGTCTCTGCCTCTCTGTCTCTGCCTCTCTGCCTTTTTGCCTCTCTGCCTCTCTGTCTCTCTGTCTCTGCCTCTGCCTCTCTGCTTCTCTCTCTGCCTCTCTCTCTGTCTCTCTGTCTCTCTGTCTCTGTCTCTCGGTCTCTCGGTCTCTCTGCCTCTCTACCTCTCTGCCTCTCTCTCTCTGTCTCTGTCTCTCTGCCTCTCTCTCTCCATCTATCCCTCTCTCTCTCTCTGTCTGTCTCTCTCTCTGTCTCTCTCTCTCTGTCTCTCTCTGTCTATCTCTCTGTCTCTCTCTCCCTCTCTCTCTCCCTGTCTCTCTGCCTCTCTGTCTCTCTGTCTCTACCTCTCTCTCTGTCTCTCTGCCTCGCTCTGTCTGTCTCTCTGTATCTGTCTCTCTTCGTCTCTCTCTTTCTCTCTCTGCCTCTTTCTCTGTCTCTGCCTCTTTCTCTGTCTCTCTGCCTCTTTCTCTGTCTCTCTGTCTCTCTCTCTCCCTCTCTCCCTCTCTCTCTCCCTGTCTCTCTGCCTCTGTCTCTCTGCCTCTCTGTCTCTGCCTCTCTCTCTGTCTCTCCGCCTCGCTCTGTCTGTCTCTCTGTATCTGTCTCTCTTCGTCTCTCTCTTTCTCTCTCTGCCTCTTTCTCTGTCTCTCTGCCTCTCTCTGTCTCTCTTCGTCTCTCTGCCTCTTTCTCTGTCTCTCTGCCTCTTTCTCTGTCTCTCTGCCTCGCTCTGTCTGTCTCTCTTTATCTGTCTCTCTTCGTCTCTCTCTTTCTCTCTCTGCCTCTTTCTCTGTCTCTCTGCCTCTTTCTATCTCTGGCACAGTGTTAGTGGTTGGCTCCTGGTCCCTCCACTCCAGGGGCAATTCTGGTCCTTGAGGGACGCTGTCCTGAAGCTTTTAGATGTTTCCCTGCTACAGCACAAGCCTGATAACAACCATTCATTAAAATCAGGTGTGCTAAAGCAGGGAAACTTCTAAAATCTTCAGGACAGCGTCCCTCGAGGACCAGAATTGCCCACCCCTGCTCTACTCAATGGACACGATTACACACCATAACGCTGTCCAATCAACCACCAGCGTGTCCAGCGGGTCATAATGCGTTGGTGGTTTGGATGGAGGTCGAAGGTCAAAAATAGGGGGTGGGATGCTTGGGGACGTTGGCCGCACATCTGTATATGGGACTGTGTGTGTTTCCAAACCATTTCCTGTAAGGTGACTTTGAGTCTAAGTACCATCCTGTTTTCCCTCCCTCCCTCCGTCCCTCCCTCTGTCGGTCCCTCCATCCCTCCCTCCCTCTGTCCCTCCATCCCTCCCTCCCTCTATC
>CM059335.1:25116-35116 GCA_030340685.1 Protosalanx chinensis | reverse complement strand
AGCTACCTGCTGATGTTATTAACACCAGAGGGGAGGAGCTACCTGCTGATGTTATTAACACCAGAGGGGAGGAGCTACCTGCTGATGTTATTAACACCAGAGGGGAGGAGCTACCTGCTGATGTTATTAACACCAGAGGGGAGGAGCTACCTGCTGATGTTATTAACACCAGAGGGGAGGAGCTACCTGCTGATGTTATTAACACCAGAGGGGAGGAGCTACCTGCTGATGTTATTAACACCAGTGGGGAGGAGCTACCTGCTGATGTTATTAACACCAGAGGGGAGGAGCTACCTGCTGATGTTATTAACACCAGAGGGGAGGAGCTACCTGCTGATGTTATTAACACCAGAGGGGAGGAGCTACCTGCTGATGTTATTAACACCAGAGGGGAGGAGCTACCTGCTGATGTTATTAACACCAGAGCAGAGCAGCTACCTGCTGATGTTATTAACACCAGAGGGGAGGAGCTACCTGCTGATGTTATTAACACCAGAGGGGAGGAGCTACCTGCTGATGTTATTAACACCAGAGCAGAGCAGCTACCTGCTGATGTTATTAACACCAGAGCAGAGCAGCTACCTGCTGATGTTATTAACACCAGAGCAGAGCAGCTACCTGCTGATGTGAACCAGCCTGGACCTTAGAGAGACCATGATGGGGAGGTTTGCTTAAGGAGCCTCGTTTATCCTCTGAGGATGCAACTCAAAAAGCTCCATGTTTCACAGCGGCCATATTAAGCCACCGGTGAGCCAGTGAAGGTGCTGGTACCAATCATGAAAAGTCCCCCTCCCCCAACCTCCACGTCATGGAGAGACCCCATGGCTGTTATCTCTGACCAAAGCCTCTCCGAAAAAAAGCATTCATGAATCCCCCCCCTCTTTCCACAATGACCACATGACCACAATGACCACATGACCACAATGACCACGCCTCTTCAGTCTGCTAGCCCTGCCCTCCCCCTGCCCCTGCCAACCCCCCACACACACACAAACACACAAACACCCATGTTAGTGAAAGAATTATAGGACAGGTGCACATTCTTCATACAAAATCCCCAGTTTGACAAGCAGAAATGTCCTTTTTGTTTAGCTGCAAACTGCTTGAGGGGGAAGGTGCTGTGGGTAATGACATAGCAGTCTTACCTTGGGACAAAGCTGACTTAAGGAGATGTACATACATGCAGAGCTGGGATTTGAGGAGGTAATCTGCCCTCTAAGAGGGTTTACCAGGCTGAGGGGTGGAGATAACATCAGCTGGGGAAACTAGAATAAGGCAGCTCTTATTTTTCCATTGTGTTTCACTAAGTAAACCTGCGCTCCAACATAGACAACCATCGTAGTTAACAGGGCGGGAACAGATATGTGGGGCGGTAACTAAATCCTAATTTGAGAATATATATTAGCTGGAGCTACAGAGTTGAGTTCAGATGTGTTGTCCAATGGGAGATCTGCAGGAATGTGGGGAGCAGGGATGGGGAATCCAAGATGGCTCTTCAGAGATGTCAGTGTTCAGGAAACCGGCTGGAGCAGGCTGGAGCTCACGGTTCAACTCTACATTTGGCACCTGCCAGTCAAACTGGCAGCTATGAGATGAACTAACACAGAAGACACACTGGAAAGGCACAAACATGCCAGAGATTTAGAGATATGATTGAAAAAAAATATGACCCTTCTCATACCAAATGTGGAACATTTCTTTAAATGGAAATATCAGCTGAAAGCACACATTCAACACAGACCAAAAGACAAGACTGATCATCTATATCAACACACTTCATAGAATCTGGACACCCAGTAGGATTTCAAGCTCTGGCTGGACAGCACTGTATAAGAGCTGAGCTTTAGACTTTGTACAGGGAGATACTTAAACGTTTGTGTAGGCAGGCGAGGAGGAGTCTAAACTGTGGGCTTTAGGACCTTGGGGGGTTAGAGGACATAGGAGGAAAGGAAACGAGCGTGTTCTTAACGGAGAATGATTGACAGGTGTGAATCCTGAGGGGGTGTAAAGTCTTTGTTCCTTCATGATAACAGCTGGGCTGACACACTGACCACCCACTCCACTGTGTGTGTTCCAATCACAGCTTAGTATATTTGTGCTGTTCTAGAAGGATTCATACAAAGGATGTTTTTAAGGGGTAATGAACTTCAAGAAGTCTGAGTGGGAGACGCAGGTTCACACCCGTATACTTTCTCTACACACTTGACCGTAATGCCTTTTTCTGCAGCTTGTATTCCTCCCCCAGGACAGGCCTGTTGCTCTGAGGCTCTGAAAGGCACTTGACAAGAAACCCCAAATATCTTTGCAGAACCCATAAGGACTTGTCAGGGCAGACATCGCCTCGAGCAAAACTAAACAAAAACTTCAAGAAACTCCTAAAGACACTCCAGCACACAGAACAGGAAGCAGAAGTGCTGTGTTCTGCAGTATAGCAGCACTGTGGGGAGTCATCAAGTTCGAATGTTTCCCTTTGTTGTCGGATATTTGTGTTGAAATGCTCTGCTGTTGTTCTGCAAACTGCCATTGTTGCTTATTATTAAACCCTCGAAATCCTCGACGCTGGGCTCAAACCACTGCACATAAAACAGGCAAAGACCCTGGCTTTATGTTCCTCTACCCATGTTCCAAGCTATTCGGAAAAAAGTCAAAGAACGTGCCAAAACACACACATACACACTCTTTTAAGGAAAAGAGTCTCGCATAACTACCCTTTCCTCCTGCCTCCCCTCCCCTCTGTCCAGGCTGTGCAAGACCACATATGAAATGTGACAAAAACTCTTTCTGGGGGTTAAAGGTCAGCCTGCCAGTGTGTTGGGTGTTTGTCGTTCAGTGAAGTCCTCTCCTTGACTGGCCTGTGTAACTCGTCCAGGCCCCCCCAACAGCCCCCCCAACAGCCCCCCCAACAGCCCCCCCAACAGGCCCCCTAACAGGCCCCCCAACAGGCCCCCCAACAGCCCCCTAACAGCCCCCCCACCAGCCCCCCCAACAGGCTCCCCCACCAGGCCCCCCCACCAGGCCACCCACCAGGCTGCCCCACCAGGCCCCCCCACCAGGGCCCCCACCAGGGCCCCCACCAGGGCCCCCCACCAGGCCCCCACCAGGCCCCTCCAACAGGCTCCCCCACCAGGCCCCCACCAGGCCCCTCCAACAGGCTCCCCCACCAGGCCCCCTACCAGGCCCCCCCACCAGGCCCCCACCAGGCCCCTCCAACAGGCTCCCCCACCAGGCCCCCTGCCAGGCCCCCTCACCAGGGCCCCGCACCAGGCCCTCCACCAGGGCCCCCCCCAGGGCCCCCCACCAGGGCCTCCACCAGGGCCCCCCACCAGGCCCCCCCACCAGGGCCCCCCACCAGGACCCCCACCAGACCCCCCCCCCCCCATCTTCTGTCTATTCTGACACTTGAAAGAGTACTGATCTGAGAGCAGCACTTAAATACACTCTGTATCCCGCCCCCCTCAGATCCCACACCACCCCCTAAAACAGCCGCCTGTCTGTGTAAAATGTCCAAATAAACATATGACAATGTTTTCTATAACTCACCCTGTCTGATGTGCATTTTTACACTGTTTCAAATCCATGTGCACCTTCTATACAGCGCACTGCCCATCAGAGTGTACCTGAGGACGCTCCTTTCTACCAGCCTGATGCTGATCACCCTCAACATGGCTGCAAGTCTCCAAGAATGGGGGTATATATTCCCATTTCTCTTCAGAGGAAAATGAGAGAGATACAAAGAGAGAGAGAGACACACACAGAGAGAGTAAGAGAGAGTGAGACAGAGAGAGAGAGACACACACACAAAGAGAGAGACACAGAGAGAGAGAGAGAGAGAGAGAGAGAGAGAGAGGCAGAGAGAGAGGCAGAGAGACTGTAAGTACATCATGGGAGAGGAGAAATGTGACCTTTGCTTCCATGGTTATACAGAAGTTCCCACAATTCTAAGAACATTTTATTTCAGTCCTTGTTGGAGCTGGGGTCAGATCCTGAGAAGTCTGTAGGAGCTGGGGTCAGATATGGGCTGTCTGCAGGAGCTGGGGTCAGATCCTGGGCAGTCTGTAGGAGCTGGGGTCAGATCCTGGGCAGTCTGTAGGAGCTTGGGTCAGATCCTGGGCAGTCTGGCCAGGGTACAGCATGGCTCCAGTCCCAGTGGAACCACCCCTCTCGTTCTCCTTCAACAGTAGTTCATAATAACAGATTCTATCCACAGTCAGTCCCAGATATTCACTCAGCCGACACACTGTTCCACGTCACCACCTTCAGCCAAGGGGATTGGGGTCAGAACATTGTCCAAACAAAGTTCCCCTGCCTGCCAGGTTCTAAATACGACCATACCCTCCCCCAAATTTTGAAATGAGAGGCGGCGCTTGGCTGGCTGTGTAAGAAGGCTGTGGTGTGTCGAGCCACGGTGAACCTGAAATAGCAGCGGACAACAGTTAATGAGGACATAAGCCTCTTGCAGTGCTGGTCTTAGGGGAGTTAAGACTCATCCTTAAGACTGAAAGTCTGTTAGGGCTCCCTCCTGATACGTTCTGCTAAAGAGTTGTTTCAGGTCAACCGACACCTTGCAAAGCTGCGGCTTGTAGAGTTCTGCTGTGTCGCAGAAGGTCCTCCACAAATCCTGCAGCAGATCCTCCAGTCAACAGTCTCATTTCCTAAAGGTTAGCCAGTAAGCCCAGACGATAACACTGCGTGGCGCTAGTAGGAGCTGAGAACTGGTTATAGCTGCCTCATAAACAACTAAAATGCTATAACAGCTACTATTATGCTCATTTGACTTTACAAGTATTTAGCCACGTTCTAGCCAGCTGGATTGCAGCAGCTATTAAACACAAAGGAAATCGTTAAAAAGAAAATGACTGAAAGCCTTTGGCAGACTTGGAATGTAAGTGAGCCTTGCAAAGTCTGCAAGAATGAAACCAAGCTGCAGGTTTTAAACCATCAGGATGATGACAAAACAGTTCTCAGTGATTCTTTGCTCTGGGTTTGGGGGGAAGATCTCCGAGGACCGGGCGCCCACTGAACCAGGGACAGGAAGGACGTCTTCTGGGAGAATCTGAGCGCAAACAAAACAAGCCATGTCTACTGATTCCCAACTCTGAGTTCAACCAAACACACGTTCCGTTACCCAGAATGCTCCCTGACATGCTAAGGTTCCACGAGGCAGCGTGAGGTTCTCCCCTGGTATCCATCACGGGTCACCTGTGACTCACAAGTCTGCCCTCTGCAGTCACAACAGCGGGTCATGACCTCTCACCCATGACCTCAGACTCAACCATCCATTCCACAGAGACCTGACCAGGCATCGCTCAACAACCTGGACTTGCTCTGGAAAGGATTATGTTCTTAACAGCGACACACAAGGCTACGGGCACGTTTACATTCCTATCCCCAAGAATAAGAACACAGGTAAACATTTGACTTTAAAACAGCAAACCCCAGTATCAAGATGTTAACTGGGAACTTGCTGTGTATACAGTATGGTATTCATATCACTGACACAAGGGTGATGTTAGGAATCTGTAAACAAGCTGTTTTGATGGCAGACGTGATGGCACAGCACTCTACAGTGAGAATGACGAAAGGTCTTGATTTTTGTCCAGATGACATCATTAAAACCTTCTCTTCTAAGGAACACTCCTGGAATGAGGGTTAGCGTTAGTCTCTAGTCTGTCCATTGATGATGACATTTATGGTGAGACCAGAAACTGACCAGAACACACACAGAACACACAACTCAACAGAACACACACCTCAACAGAACACACACCTCAGCAGAACACACACCTCAACAGAACACACACCTCAACAGAACACACACCTCAGCAGAACACACACCTCAGCAGAACACACACCTCAACAGAACACACACCTCAACAGAACACACACCTCAACAGAACACACACCTCAACAGAACACACACCTCAGCAGAACACACACCTCAGCAGAACACACACCTCAACAGAACACACACCTCAACAGAACACACACCTCAACAGAACACACACCTCAACAGAACACACACCTCAGCAGAACACACACCTCAACAGAACACACACCTCAACAGAACACACACCTCAGCAGAACACACACCTCAGCAGAACACACACCTCAACAGAACACACACCTCAACAGAACACACACCTCAACAGAACACACACCTCAACAGAACACACACCTCAACAGAACACACACCTCAGCAGAACACACACCTCAGCAGAACACACACCTCAGCAGAACACACACCTCAACAGAACACACACCTCAACAGAACACACACCTCAGCAGAACACACACCTCAGCAGAACACACACCTCAGCAGAACACACACCTCAACAGAACACACACCTCAACAGAACACACACCTCAACAGAACACACACCTCAGCAGAACACACACCTCAGCAGAACACACACCTCAACAGAACACACACCTCAACAGAACACACACCTCAACAGAACACACACCTCAACAGAACACACACCTCAGTAGAACATCAACTGTAGGCCTAAATCTATACGACAACTCACAAGACACAAGCGTGTCACAAGCGTACATTGAGTTGCCCAGGAGTCCAACCTGAACTACAATGAGATCCTGACATCTTAGTCCCAAACACCAACAACATCTACGCCTACTTCCCTCAGCAGGAAAACCAAGCAGAGGTTGTTTTGGTTTACTACATAATAGTCCCCCTTACTCCTCCTTCAGCAGTGACACCTGACCTCACCCAGAGCAGGATCATGCCAGCCTCACTGCCCCCCCCTCCCCCCCCCCCCACTCCACCCCCCAGTGTGTGTGTTTATTAGCAGCACAGCTCCACTTTTCCCAGCCCTGCGCTGAAATGCCAGGCGTGTGGGAGACCCGTGCTGCGGGGGCGTGGACAGGACCGGCCTCACCGCCATCACACCGCCATCACACCGCCATCACACCAGCCTCAGTCTTAAAGAGACGAGCCGCTCAGGCGGGGAAGGCTGAGCGAGGGGGACAGGCGTCCGGAGACAGCGTCCACACCTGGGTGTCCAGGTGAGCTGCTGCTCTGCTGGGGAGGGTGTGGGGGGGCTGGGGGTGGGGGGGGGGTGGGGGAAGTTTGTTTAGTGGCAGTGTTGAAGGCTGATTTGCAGTTATTGTAGTTGTCGTTGTCTGAACGATGCTTGAATAGTTCAAGTTCATTACGTTCCCCTGGGTGCATGTCTGAAACTGATCTTTTGTGATGTTTGTATAGCTTAACGTTAAAATATGTTTTGTTGATGCCATGTAGGTCATGTACAGCTTATAGCTTAGCGTGGCCATGTTGAAATGAGTGGATTCCAAATCTTTTATTCTTGTCTTTATGATCTTCATGGACAGCATGGCTCATGTAAAGAAATTCCAGGACATTACCATGTCTAAGGTACGCTGTTGTGGGGTTCAAAGATTTAATCTTTGAACAATATAATCCACTCAATGCTTTTCTTCATATATATATCTTCTTAAGAGGTAAAGAGTGTTTTGAACTGTAGTAAGTGTATTGTAGAAGTGAAGATGTAAGCCCATGTTCCTGAACCAGTAAGAAAGGAGGATACTGAATCAAATCAGTCCAGTCCATGATTCAGCAAATGTCAGTGGTGAATCCTGTAGTCCACTACAGTGGACCCTGTAGTGCTGAGCTCCCCTCAGAGGCTAACAGCTGTGTCCCTGTGTGCTGCAGTCTATGAGAGGCCTGTGTAAAGAGGAGGACTACACCTTCCTGGGATCGACGAGGAACACGAAGCCCCCGGCCAAGCTGGAGGGGCCAAGAGCTCTGGAGAGCGAGCAGAGCGACAGACGAGAGGAGAGGGTGAGCGTCTATCTGTTACCTAACCTCCACACACCTCCAGTTTCCACCTGCTGTACACCTGCATCCCTCCCCCCTTTGCGTTGGGCAACTTCCTGCGTGTCATTTCCTGTCTTTCGAGCAGGTGCGGCGGCGGCAGGAGCGGGAGAGGGAGGAACTGGAGAGACAGCGAGAGCTGGAGGAGAGCAGGAAGGTAGACCAGCCCTTAAAGACACACACACACACACCCTCACCATGGTATGCATGCTATGCACAAAGTATGTCATCAATATCCTCAGCAGTCAATCCAGGGCCGCCACTTACGCTCATTACCCAAACTGCTGTAATTGAGGCTGATTGCAGTAATAACAGGGTTTCTCCTATCCCAGGTCAAACCCACTCTGGGCTGCTCTGTATCTTCAGGCTGTTGGTTGCCAGGGTGACAGGTCTTAATCACTGCTGAGGTCACAGCAGACACACCCCTGTGAAGGAGCGGCGTGCTTAAGAACACCTTCCTAAATAAACCAAGACCCCTACTCTCACTGCACACACACACAGGACAGCTGTCAGGGAGGCGCACACTCCAGCAGGGCAGCTGTGTGTGTGTGTGTGTGTGCTGAGAGCAGATGTTTCAGCTCCTCTCTGACAGGACCGGTCAGATCTGTTACAGAACAACTCCACCCTCAAACCTGTCTAACACATGCTTTCCATCAGCCCCCACTGTTGACTCAATTATCCAGAGTGACTCACAGTAAGTACAGGGACATTCCCCCTGAGGACAGTAGGGTGAAGTGCCTTGCCCAAAGACACAATGTCATGTTGACACAGCCGGGAATGCCGGGGCTGGAGCTTCTAAGGGGGGCTGGTGCCTCTCAGGGGGGCTGGTGCCTCTGAGGGGGGCTGGTGCCTCTAAGGGGGGCTGGTGCCTCTAAGGGGGGCTGGTGCCTCTGAGGGGGGCTGGAGCTTCTAAGGGGGGCTGGTGCCTCTCAGGGGGGCTGGTGCCTCTGAGGGGGGCTGGTGCCTCTAAGGGGGGCTGGTGCCTCTGAGGGGGGCTGGAGCTTCTAAGGGGGGCTGGTGCCTCTGAGGGGGGCTGGTGCCTCTGAGGGGGGCTGGTGCCTCTGAGGGGGGCTGGTGCCTCTGAGGGGGGCTGGTGCCTCTGAGGGGGCTGGTGCCTCTCAGGGGGGCTGGTGCCTCTGAGGGGGGCTGGTGCCTCTGAGGGGGGCTGGAGCTTCTAAGGGGGGGCTGGTGCCTCTGAGGGGGGCTGGTGCCTCTGAGGGGGGGCTGGAGCATCTGAGGGGGGCTGGTGCCTCTGAGGGGGGCTGGTGTCTCTCAGGGGGCTGGTGCCTATCAGGGGGGCTGGAGCCTCTCAGGGGGGCTGGTGCCTCTGAGGGGGGCTGGTGCCTCTCAGGGGGCTGGTGCCTATCAGGGGGGCTGGAGCCTCTCAGGGGGGCTGGTGCCTCTGAGGGGGGCTGGTGCCTCTGAGGGGGCTGGAGCGTCTCAGGAGGGCTGCTGCCTCTGAGGGGGGCTGGTGCCTCTGAGGGGGGCTGGTGCCTCTGAGGGGGGCTGGTGCCTCTCAGGGGGGCTGGTGCCTCTGAGGGGGGCTGGTGCCTCTGAGGGGGGCTGGTGCCTCTCAGGGGGGCTGGTGCCTCTGAGGGGGGCTGGTGCCTCTGAGGGGGGCTGGTGCCTCTGAGGGGGCCTGGTGCCTCTCAGGGGGGCTGGTGCCTCTCAGGGGGGGCGTGAGGAGCATGTGATCATGGAGGAGAGGGTCAGGGCCTCCACATGTGTGAGCGAGGCTAATGCACTGGGCTTGAAACTGAGAGGAAACCTTCTAACACAGCATCTGCTTCCTTCCTCCACACATGTTCAGCATCTCCTGACACTCTCCCTTTCACACACACACACACACACACACACACACACAGCCACATGAAAGAACCACCCCTGTAATCCATGGCAGCTAGCGCATGTTGAGAATGTTCAGCCTTGCTGCTCATGTGTGTCCCATCTGAAGCCATTATCGTCCATCACACACATCCCATACAAAATAAACCAAGTGGCTTCAACAGGCAGCGTGGTGGTGGTGGGGTGGGGTGGGGGGGGGGGGCAGGGGGGGGGGTGGGGTGGGGGAGGGGGGGGGGGGGGCAGGTGTGGTTGGGGTGCGGCCAGGCAAAGTGCCAGACCATGTTTGGGTTGGATTACGTGGGATCT
>CM059335.1:22500-24616 GCA_030340685.1 Protosalanx chinensis | reverse complement strand
AAACACACTGAACACTTTCATATGAAGCAAACACACTGAACACTTTCATATGAAGCAAACACACTGAACACTTTCATATGAATAAGCAAACACACTGAACACTTTCATATGAAGCAAACACACTGAACACTTTCATATGAAGCAAACACACTGAACACTTTCATATGAAGCAAACACACTGAACACTTTCATATGCAGCAAACACACTGAACACTTTCATATGAAGCAAACACACTGAACACTTTCATATGAAGCAAACACACTGAACACTTTCATATGAAGCAAACACACTGAACACTTTAATATGCAGCAAACACACTGAACACTTTCATATGAAGCAAACACACTGAACACTTTCATATGCAGCAAACACACTGAACACTTTCATATGCAGCAAACACACTGAACACTTTCATATGCAGCAAACACACTGAACACTTCATATGAAGCAAACCACTGAACACTTTCATATGAAGCAAACACACTGAACACTTTCATATGAAGCAAACACACTGAACACTTTCATATGCAGCAAACACACTGAACACTTTCATATGAAGCAAACACACTGAACACTTTAATATGCAGCAAACACACTGAACACTTTCATATGAAGCAAACACACTGAACACTTTCATATGAAGCAAACACACTGAACACTTTCATATGCAGCAAACACACTGAACACTTTCATATGAAGCAAACACACTGAACACTTTAATATGCAGCAAACACACTGAACACTTTCATATGAAGCAAACACACTGAACACTTTCATATGAAGCAAACACACTGAACACTTTCATATGAAGCAAACACACTGAACACTTTCATATGAAGCAAACACACTGAACACTTTCATATGAAGCAAACACACTGAACACTTTCATATGAAGCAAACACACTGAACACTTTCATATGCAGCTAACACACTGAACACTTTCATATGAAGCAAACACACTGAACACTTTCATATGCAGCAAACACACTGAACACTTTCATATGCAGCAAACACACTGAACACTTTCATATGCAGCTAACACACTGAACACTTTCATATGAAGCAAACACACTGAACACTTTCATATGCAGCAAACACACTGAACACTTCATATGCAGCAAACACACTGAACACTTTAATATGAAGCAAACACACTGAACACTTTCATATGCAGCAAACACACTGAACACTTTCATATGAAGCAAACACACTGAACACTTTCATATGAAGCAAACACACTGAACACTTTCATATGAAGCAAACACACTGAACACTTTAATATGCAGCAAACACACTGAACACTTTCATATGAAGCAAACACACTGAACACTTTCATATGCAGCAAACACACTGAACACTTTCATATGCAGCAAACACACTGAACACTTTAATATGAAGCAAACACACTGAACACTTTCATATGCAGCAAACACACTGAACACTTTCATATGAAGCAAACACACTGAACACTTTCATATGAAGCAAACACACTGAACACTTTCATATGAAGCAAACACACTGAACACTTTCATATGCAGCAAACACACTGAACACTTTCATATGAAGCAAACACACTGAACACTTTAATATGCAGCAAACACACTGAACACTTTCATATGAAGCAAACACACTGAACACTTTCATATGAAGCAAACACACTGAACACTTTCATATGCAGCAAACACACTGAACACTTTCATATGAAGCAAACACACTGAACACTTTAATATGCAGCAAACACACTGAACACTTTCTATGAAGCAAACACACTGAACACTTTCATATGAAGCAAACACACTGAACACTTTCATATGAAGCAAACACACTGAACACTTTCATATGAAGCAAACACACTGAACACTTTCATATGAAGCAAACACACTGAACACTTTCATATGAAGCAAACACACTGAACACTTTCATATGAAGCAAACACACTGAACACTTCATATGAAGCAAACACACTGAACACTTTAATATGCAGCAAACACACTGAACACTTTCATATGAAGCAAACACACTGAACACTTTCATATGCAGCAAACACACTGAACACTTTCATATGCAGCAAACACACTGAACACTTTAATATGAAGCAAACACACTGAACACTTT
>CM059335.1:15000-17500 GCA_030340685.1 Protosalanx chinensis | reverse complement strand
AGAAGGAGGCAAGGTAATGTGACGTTCTGTTGTGGAGCTTTTTCCTAGTGATGCTTTTTGCTCGTGTCCATCTAGAAAACCTGTCAATCAAATACGGGAGTTTTCTGTCAATCAAAAATGTAAAATGCAGGAGTTTGTCCAGGGTGGGGATACCGTGTAATGGTGTGGTGCTTAGCGCATGTTCAGTTTCCAAGAACTGAAAAATTAAATAATTTAATGATGGGATGTCAGTTCTCTTCTTAATACTGTGAATCCTTCAGAAAGAATCCTGTACCATCAGTGTCAGCCTCCACATAGATGTGTGTGGAAAAGTGTTTTTAAAATCTCTGTGGTGGCAGTTTGAATCGGAGTCTCCTCAGAGGAGGCTGGCTGCTGACACAGACGTCAGTCACGCTCCATCTGTGCCTGACACATCTGGGAAGCACAGCGCTGATGTGAGAGGACAGCGCTGATGTGAGAGGACAGCCCTGTGTCACACTGCCATCTCTCCCTCTCCCTCTCCTCCCCTCAGCTCCTGAATGTCACCCCCTAATCGATTCAGAATTGAATTCAACAGTCAACTGAAAATCATTTGGTGGTCGGTTGGGATGGCGTGGTCACAAAACTGCCCCGCTGATTGATGTTGAAATGTAGGTCATTATGTTAAAATACCAAATATGAATCACATATCATCTGCCTGGCTAAGTGAGTATGTCTGGTTTGGTTTGTGTGATGTCTGGCAGGGTTAGTTACTGGACAGTGTACGGTCCAGTCTGTGTCAGGTCAGTGTACAGTCCAGTCTGTGTCAGGTCAGTGTACAGTCCAGTCTGTGTCAGGTCAGTGTACAGTCCAGTCTGTGTCAGGTCAGTGTACAGTCCAGTCTGTGTCAGGTCAGTGTACAGTCCAGTCTGTGTCAGGTCAGTGTACAGTCCAGTCAGTGTCAGGTCAGTGTACAGTCCAGTCAGTGTCAGGTCAGTGTACAGTCCAGTCTGTGTCAGGTCAGTGTACAGTCCAGTCTGTGTCAGGTCAGTGTACAGTCCAGTCTGTGTCAGGTCAGTGTACAGTCCAGTCTGTGTCAGGTCAGTGTACAGTCCAGTCAGTGTCAGGTCAGTGTACAGTCCAGTCTGTGTCAGGTCAGTGTACAGTCCAGTCTGTGTCAGGTCAGTGTACAGTCAGTGTCAGGTCAGTGTACAGTACAGTCTGTGTCAGGTCAGTGTACAGTCCAGTCTGTGTCAGGTCAGTGTACAGTCCAGTCTGTGTCAGGTCAGTGTACAGTCCAGTCTGTGTCAGGTCAGTGTACAGTACAGTCTGTGTCAGGTCAGTGTACAGTCCAGTCTGTGTCAGGTCAGTGTACAGTCTGTGTCAGGTCAGTGTACAGTCCAGTCAGTGTCAGGTCAGTGTACAGTCCAGTCTGTGTCAGGTCAGTGTACAGTCCAGTCAGTGTCAGGTCAGTGTACAGTCCAGTCAGTGTCAGGTCAGTGTACAGTCCAGTCTGTGTCAGGTCAGTGTACAGTCCAGTCTGTGTCAGGTCAGTGTACAGTCCAGTCTGTGTCAGGTCAGTGTACAGTCCAGTCTGTGTCAGGTCAGTGTACAGTCCAGTCAGTGTCAGGTCAGTGTACAGTCCAGTCTGTGTCAGGTCAGTGTACAGTCCAGTCTGTGTCAGGTCAGTGTACAGTCCAGTCTGTGTCAGGTCAGTGTACAGTCAGTGTCAGGTCAGTGTACAGTCCAGTCTGTGTCAGGTCAGTGTACAGTCCAGTCAGTGTCAGGTCAGTGTACAGTCCAGTCTGTGTCAGGTCAGTGTACAGTCCAGTCTGTGTCAGGTCAGTGTACAGTCAGTGTCAGGTCAGTGTACAGTACAGTCTGTGTCAGGTCAGTGTACAGTCCAGTCTGTGTCAGGTCAGTGTACAGTCCAGTCTGTGTCAGGTCAGTGTACAGTCCAGTCTGTGTCAGGTCAGTGTACAGTACAGTCTGTGTCAGGTCAGTGTACAGTCCAGTCTGTGTCAGGTCAGTGTACAGTCTGTGTCAGGTCAGTGTACAGTCCAGTCAGTGTCAGGTCAGTGTACAGTCCAGTCTGTGTCAGGTCAGTGTACAGTCCAGTCTGTGTCAGGTCAGTGTACAGTCCAGCTATACCAACTTGGCCAACATAATAAATGACTTGTAAGCTACTAAATTCACATTAACACACTATCAATAGCCTGGTATTATGTATAGTCTCCTCAGCTATACTGCACAGGAATTACAATTTTCTCAACTAGAACTGACACTAAAGTGATTTTAAGAAGAGAACTCACCTTCTTCTTTGTTATTTAATAGATGAAAATTGCGTAAATTGCGGGTAAATGACTCTGACTAATGACTCTCCGTCTCTTAAATGACTAAATGTAAATCTGGCTATTGTCAGGCAGGCCAGGAAGATAGCCGACATGAAATGCCGCACAAATCAGGCAAATCTCAAGAAGCAGAGAAGGATGGAAAGATCCTCACCATGTCCAGGGAGAAGAAGGAGGCCATTCAGGTGATG
>CM059335.1:0-10000 GCA_030340685.1 Protosalanx chinensis | reverse complement strand
TAACTGTTAGCTTTTCCTTCTTAATATTGCTATAACTGTTAGCTTTTCCTTCTTAATATTGCTATAACTGTTAGCTTTTCCTTCTTAATATTGCTATAACTGTTAGCTTTTCCTTCTTAATATTGCTATAACTGTTAGCTGTTCCTTGCACTCTCTAACATCGCCTCTCCTCCATCTCACTGTCCTCCCCTCCATACCTCCCCATGGGGGGACTGAGCTCTCAGCACATGCGTGGTCATCGGCCAATGTTGGACCTGGTGCCAGTGGACATCGATCTGAGACGGTCTACCAACCCTGGATCTGTTGCCAGTCGGTACAAATAAATGTTGATTTGATTTGTTTTTTATGGGCTATTTAGACTGTTACACGGGGTTTGAGGGGGCAGCTGGCAGCATGAAAAACTACACAGTTATCTGAACTAAAAATCCCATCATGGCACATGAGAAAAGTAGTATTGCCAGGCAATACTAGAATGACAAGTTATATACTGGCAATACTGATGACTGCTTGTCTATAAGTCTCACTTCTCATTTGAGACAGGAACCATCTCACTTAACTTCAGACTTTTAATTTATTTTTTATAGTGTATTCTACTGTATCTTCTTTATTGTATATTTAACCCTGCCACTCTGTGCTGTTACTGTACCCTGCCACTCTGTGCTGTTACTGTACCCTGCCACTGTGCTGTTACTGTACCCTGCCACTCTGTGCTGTTACTGTACCCTGTCACTGTGTGTGCTGTTACTGTACCCTGTCACTCTGTGTGCTGTTACTGTACCCTGCCACTCTGTGTGCTGTTACTGTACCCTGCCACTGTGTGTGCTGTTACTCTACCCTGACACTGTGTGCTGTTACTGTACCCTGCCACTCTGTGTGCTGTTACTGTACCCTGCCACTCTGTGTGCTGTTACTGTACTCTGCCACTCTGTGTGCTGTTACTGTACTGCTGCTGTGGGGGACTGGAATCCCCCCCAGGGGATTAATGAAGGATTATCTTATCTTAAATTTATTACACACACACACGTCCCACTCCCCGCATCCACAGCATCTGCTGCTTGCCTGTAAGGACAGGCAGCACAGCACCCTGCAGAGCTCACTGTACAGGACAGGCAGCACAGCACCCTGCAGAGCTCACTGTACAGGACAGGCAGCACAGCACCCTGCAGAGCTCACTGTACAGGACAGGCAGCACAGCACCCTGCAGAGCTCACTGTACAGGACAGGCAGCACAGCACTCTGCAGAGCTCACTGTACAGGACAGGCATCACAGCACCCTGCAGAGCTCACTGTACAGGACAGGCAGCACAGCACCCTGCAGAGCTCACTGTACAGGACAGGCAGCACAGCACCCTGCAGAGCTCACTGTACAGGACAGGCAGCACAGCACCCTGCAGAGCTCACTGTACAGGACAGGCAGCACAGCACCCTGCAGAGCTCACTGTACAGGACAGGCAGCACAGCACTCTGCAGAGCTCACTGTACAGGACAGGCAGCACAGCACCCTGCAGAGCTCACTGTACAGGACAGGCAGCACAGCACCCTGCAGAGCTCACTGTACAGGACAGGCAGCACAGCACTCTGCAGAGCTCACTGTACAGGCAGCACAGCACCCCGCAGAGCTCACTGTACAGGACAGGCAGCACAGCACCCTGCACAGCACCCTGCAGAGCTCACTTCAAAAAGCCTGGCTGTTTAAATCAGCTTTTTGTAACCATGCATCCGACTGAAGTCACGGTGACAGGGAACGTGAACACCTTAAGTTCAACACCCGCTTTAAAGATATTCTGTTCAGAGTGACTGCTGCTGCTCTTCCAGGGGCGTCCTGACCTAGATATTGCATTTTGTGTTGCTATGGAGATATGGTTGTAAAGGGATGAGGCTACACTTTGATTGTTTAGTTATGCCAAACTCTTGAAGGGTTGAACACAGTTCGAACTTACCTTTAATGGTTCTTCATTATGTCGCTCACATTGTGCCCCCAAGGCCATGCTCCACTCAGTGTATCAAACAAGACACTTTCCCTCAAGCTAGGAAGATGTGTTTCACAACGCAATGGAACTTCATGTACATCTATAAGATATTACCACATTCAACAAAGAAACAACACATACAAAAAAGAAAGCATGTTGAGATAAGTATTACTAACACGTTAGACGCTTTGTGTTGTGGCAGGGGGTTATGTTATGATCAAATAACCTAACTGATTCCCTTACGTTTTAGGAAGAGGGGTAAGGTTACAAGTTGTCAATATAAACCAAATATGCTGGAATTACTGCTATTTGACCCCACGGGTTAAATCGAAGCAGAAATGGGACAAATAAGTTAAATAAATAGATATTTAATAGAACTCGACTAAATATGTTGTTGAAATATGTTACAACGTGAAGGCTTTAAATCTTACCTCTTCTACCGGGATTATTGTAAATTAGAAAGAGAGTAATTGGTGTAAGGAGTGGAACAAGCGTGAGGGATCAGGAATCTACAGAACACTGCTTCACTCTTCCCTTTATACCCAACGATTATGTAGAACAACCAATTAGACTACATCTAGACCCTTACTCACCAACACATGACTAGCAATGCAACATGAAGTTACTCACCATGAGGTGCTGTATTACTGTGCTGTGTTGCTGTGCTGTATTACTGTGCTGTGTTGCTGTGCTGTGTTACTGTGCTGTATTACTGTGCTGTGTTGCTGTGCTGTATTACTGTGCTGTGTTGCTGTGCTGTGTTGCTGTGCTATGTTACTGTGCTGTATTACTGTGCTGTGTTGCTGTGCTGTATTACTGTGCTGTGTTGCTGTGCTGTGTTGCTGTGCTATGTTACTGTGCTGTATTACTGTGCTGTGTTGCTGTGCTGTGTTGCTGTGCTGTGTTGCTGTGCTGTATTAGTGTGCTGTGTTACTGTGCTGTGTTGCTGTGCTGTGTTGCTGTGCTGTATTACTATGCTGTATTACTGTACTGTATTACTGTGCTGTATTACTGTGCTGTATTACTGTGCTGTATTACTGTGCTGTGTTGCTGTGCTGTGTTACTGTGCTGTATTACTGTGCTGTGTTGCTGTGCTGTATTACTGTGCTGTGTTGCTGTGCTGTGTTACTGTGCTGTATTACTGTGCTGTGTTGCTGTGCTGTGTTGCTGTGCTGTATTACTGTGCTGTGTTGCTGTGCTGTATTACTGTGCTGTGTTGCTGTGCTGTGTTGCTGTGCTATGTTACTGTGCTGTATTACTGTGCTGTGTTGCTGTGCTGTGTTGCTGTGCTGTGTTGCTGTGCTGTATTAGTGTGCTGTGTTACTGTGCTGTGTTGCTGTGCTGTGTTGCTGTGCTGTATTACTATGCTGTATTACTGTACTGTATTACTGTGCTGTATTACTGTGCTGTATTACTGTGCTGTATTACTGTGCTGTGTTGCTGTGCTGTATTACTGTGCTGTGTTGCTGTGCTGTGTTGTGCTATGTTACTGTGCTGTGTTGCTGTGCTGTGTTGCTGTGCTGTGTTGCTGTGCTGTATTACTGTGCTGTATTACTGTGCTGTGTTGCTGTGCTGTGTTACTGTGCTGTATTACTATGCTGTATTACTGTACTGTATTACTGTGCTGTATTACTGTGCTGTGTTGCTGTGCTGTATTACTGTGCTGTGTTGCTGTGCTGTGTTGCTTTGCTGTAATACTGTGCTGTATTACTATGCTGTATTACTGTGCTGTATTACTGTGCTGTATTACTGTGCTGTGTTGCTGTGCTGTATTACTGTGCTGTATTACTGTGCTGTGTTGCTGTGCTGTGTTGCTTTGCTGTATTACTGTGCTGTATTACTATGCTGTATTACTGTGCTGTATTACTGTGCTGTATTACTGTGCTGTATTAGTGTGCTGTGTTACTGTGCTGTATTACTGTGCTGTATTACTGTGCTGTATTACTATGCTGTATTACTGTGCTGTATTACTGTGCTGTATTACTGTGCTGTATTACTGTGCTGTATTACTGTGCTGTGTTGCTGTGCTGTATTACTGTGCTGTGTTGCTGTGCTGTGTTGTGCTATGTTACTGTGCTGTGTTGCTGTGCTGTGTTGCTGTGCTGTGTTGCTGTGCTGTATTACTGTGCTGTATTACTGTGCTGTGTTGCTGTGCTGTGTTACTGTGCTGTATTACTATGCTGTATTACTGTACTGTATTACTGTGCTGTATTACTGTGCTGTGTTGCTGTGCTGTATTACTGTGCTGTGTTGCTGTGCTGTGTTGCTTTGCTGTATTACTGTGCTGTATTACTATGCTGTATTACTGTGCTGTATTACTGTGCTGTATTACTGTGCTGTGTTGCTGTGCTGTATTACTGTGCTGTGTTGCTGTGCTGTGTTACTGTGCTGTATTACTGTGCTGTGTTGCTGTGCTGTGTTGCTGTGCTGTATTACTGTGCTGTGTTGCTGTGCTGTATTACTGTGCTGTGTTGCTGTGCTGTGTTGCTGTGCTATGTTACTGTGCTGTATTACTGTGCTGTGTTGCTGTGCTGTATTACTGTGCTGTATTACTGTGCTGTGTTGCTGTGCTGTGTTGCTGTGCTGTGTTGCTGTGCTGTATTAGTGTGCTGTGTTACTGTGCTGTGTTGCTGTGCTGTGTTGCTGTGCTGTATTACTATGCTGTATTACTGTACTGTATTACTGTGCTGTATTACTGTGCTGTATTACTGTGCTGTATTACTGTGCTGTGTTGCTGTGCTGTATTACTGTGCTGTGTTGCTGTGCTGTGTTGTGCTATGTTACTGTGCTGTGTTGCTGTGCTGTGTTGCTGTGCTGTGTTGCTGTGCTGTATTACTGTGCTGTATTACTGTGCTGTGTTGCTGTGCTGTGTTACTGTGCTGTATTACTATGCTGTATTACTGTACTGTATTACTGTGCTGTATTACTGTGCTGTGTTGCTGTGCTGTATTACTGTGCTGTGTTGCTGTGCTGTGTTGCTTTGCTGTATTACTGTGCTGTATTACTATGCTGTATTACTGTGCTGTATTACTGTGCTGTATTACTGTGCTGTGTTGCTGTGCTGTATTACTGTGCTGTATTACTGTGCTGTGTTGCTGTGCTGTGTTGCTTTGCTGTATTACTGTGCTGTATTACTATGCTGTATTACTGTGCTGTATTACTGTGCTGTATTACTGTGCTGTATTAGTGTGCTGTGTTACTGTGCTGTATTACTGTGCTGTATTACTGTGCTGTATTACTATGCTGTATTACTGTGCTGTATTACTGTGCTGTATTACTGTGCTGTGTTGCTGTGCTGTATTACTGTGCTGTATTACTGTGCTGTATTACTGTGCTGTATTACTGTGCTGTATTACTGTGCTGTGTTGCTGTGCTGTGTTACTGTGCTTGGCAGTGAATATACCTTAACAGAAAGGGTTGTCCAGGGATTCAGTATGATTAACAGATGCCCACACAAAAGCTTCCAAGAAAACTCTTTGTAAAGGTAGAAGGGAGAGGAGGGGTGGGGGGGTGTCAGACAGGAATAATTGAAGGAGAAAAGCAGGGTACTGAATGTTCTGGATTATTTCATGGATGAAAATAGTTTGAGATTTTCAGTTCTGACTTGAAGGTTTCAATTGAATATGTATGTTTGAGGAAAAAGCAGAAATCTATTCAAACCCTGTTAGCAGCGAGGGTGGGAATGCTAACTTGCATTAGCGCACTTTGCACCATTTAACTAAGCAGAGTCTGTCCCTAACGATTAGTGCTACTTCCTCTGAACTCTAACGAGGTGTGACAGATCTGGAGCAATCTGTTCAGTTGGGGTCGTGTGTCAGTTTCCAACATGTTTAATGCAGTGCGAATAACAAACATTGAGAAAAATGTTTTTTATCCTAGGTTTAAGAACATGTTCTATGTAATTGCATCTTCCCTTTGAGTAATTTAAAGTATTTTCAATGTATGGATATCAATATGAGAAACATTTGTTATTCATATTTGTCTTTTATTCTATGTTTGTGTATTTATTGAGCACCAACATCTCCTCTAAAATGAGATTTCTGTCTACAGAACTACACAACATGGTTAGCATATCATGCTACAATAGTGCATTTAACGATGTACCGCAGTTGTCAGATGAATGCTTTGACTTGGTATGACTTTGGACCATCCAGAGTAACCCTTGATACGGTGCTGCATCTTTCCAGGCGTGAAGTTACATAAGCAGCTTTGTCTTTCAGTGGGATTTTGCTCAAGGATTCCAGATGAGCCTCCTGCCAGCATTAGCATGATATCCCAGACTGCCTTGAGAAACCATCAGTCTTCAAACATATTTGACTAAGCCTGGACTGAGACTGCTGCAGTGTGCTAGGCAACTTTCAGAGGTTTTTCAGATTAGTATTGGCGAGTAACAAGGCTTGCACATGTTTTTTGTAAGCTAACAGTAACTTATAAACAGACTTCATTATCAACCATGGGATTCCTCCCATTCTACTGCAGTGTTGTCACAATACCCCAGAACCACTGGCTGTAGCCGCTTAATTCCTCCTGGCTGTGTCTGTTCTGTGGACCATGCAGGCTCTGAGCCAGTCCTTGGTTAGGGAGGTGGAAAGATGAAATGAGATTTTCCGGCAAGTTCTGACCTTTTTCTAAACCAAGCTTTCCTTTGCTGCTCAGAGAAATGCTGTTGAACTGCCTGAGTCTGGCAGCTTAAAGATCCTTGACCAGCTGTACTTATGAAGCCCCTTCTGAAGAGGGAATACCTGGGTAAAACCAAGCAGTTTTTGTGTGTTGGGTGAGCCTGCATGTGATGCTTCCTCAGATTGGGATGTAACAGAGGAATGTTCATGGTTTGACCTTTTTAAAGGCGCTTCGTCGTATTTTTGTTAGGGATTGATGGATCCTTGCCAAACCCAGGGGCAGTTTTTGTGTGCGAGGCTGGAAAAGATGGAGATTTGAGAGGATCTGCAAACCACTGAGCGCCTCCATCCAAGTCTTAATTAATGAATGTGGGATATTTATTAGATAAACGCTTATCCTCAGCTGGCTCATTTAGACGGTGGCCTCAGGCGACTCACCATCTGGGACCTTCCTGTTACCCTGTTGGTGAGGAAGGGGAGATAAAGGGGGGGGGGGGGGGGGGGGGGGGGGGGGGTGAAGAGAGAGGAATCCAGGAAGTCACAGTCAAGATGCCTCTTCTCAAGATACCTTCTTCTTACCAGTTAAGTCGTTTCTTTTCCCCCACCAGTCTCTGTCTTCTATGAAACCTGGAAACAAGTCTTCATTTATGTTCAGTAAAACAAGCCAAGGACCTGAGGACCACTAAAGTACTGAAACACAGCACACAGCTTCCCTTCCTGAATCCAAAATAAAGGCTTATCCTAAACTCCCACCCATATTGCCTCCGTCTTGCGTTGTTACGCAATCTATTCATTCTGCATTCGGTGCAAGGCTTCCAATCAGCAACAAACAGTAAAGTCAGAAGACAGCAGCCTCTGGTCCTCTTGTCTCCAGAGCTCCGGCTGGGCCAGGGCTGAAGCCACGGCTATCTTCTGGAACACTGTCAGACTCATTTAAGGTGCCTGGGTTATTTATAGGTGGGGTTATAGTGCTGAACAAACATAAGACATCTCTTTAAATCTCAAATTTCAGGTTTCCTTCTTGTCAGGAAGAAGATCCGTCCATCGCTGGCTGGAGTTTGAGCTGAAAGACAAGAACGATCTAAAACAAACCTTCCTGTTCTCCAAGACGTTCAAACCTTGACTATGGGCTTGCATGAAAGGCACCTCAGGTCTATCCAAACACTAACACATGTACACTTGCAGTATTTAAGGACAGCTAACCTTAAATCTAAAGTTAACCCTTTATTTGTACCTGCAGTGGGGACAGTTTGATTCAGCAGCTGGGTACAGTAACAGTTTAAAATATCAAAAATACAAAGTACAAGATACAGGGAATCCTATCAAATATAGAGATGAGGCTCTACGAGCATAATATTAAACATAATATATAAAGTAAGTGAGAGTTAAGTGTGGTGAATGCTGCAATGAATAAGTAATGAGTGACATGCAAGTTATTGCACGTAGGGGATGTTGCATGTAATATTGCACGCATCTGCATAAATGTACTTAAATGCATAAATAATATTGCACATGGAAGTGGTTATGAGCTTGCATCAGCAGCAGTGTTAGAAAACTCAACAGTACCCTGTACCCCTGTACCCCTGTACCCCTGTACCCCTGTACCCATGTACCCCTGTACCCCTGTACCCATGTACCCCTGTACCCCTGTACCCCTGTACCCCTGTACCCCTGTACCCATGTACCCCTGTACCCCTGTACCCATGTACCCCTGTACCCCTGTACCCCATGTACCCCTGTACCCCTGTACCCCTGTACCCCTGTACCCATGACAACACTGTTTTAAAAGATGTACATAACATTATCATTCATCATTAGCATTCTAACATTTTCACGACATGAGCTGCTACTTGTCAGCAGTTTGAATGTAATATAAATAGTAACAAAGCGACATGTATAATTAACTGTAATTCTATTCTTGATCCATAGAAATGTATACCGATATTTCCCTCTAAAATGCAGACTGAATTCCTGTGTGTTTTCACGTATTGAGTTGACATAAGATTAGCAGATAATGGCAGCCATTGATTTGACTCACCTTACCTTTGACGGGACAGCAGTCGCCGAGGACAATAACTAGAGAATTCAATTCGATGAATAGGGTTAATATCAGCAACAGAATATTGCATTTGAAAGCAGTATTGTCTCCTTCTAGAGGACCAGAACGTTTTTCCAGAGTCATACTGACTGAAACAAAGCAGAAGAAGTCAGGGATCAAGGACGGTTGTACAAGTTATGTTTATTCTATGTGCTTTACAGGGATAGAAATCAGGACCATTACAAAAGATCTTTGTGCTGGAAGCCCAAGCCTGTGTACATGTAGTTAGTCAGCAGAGATGAAACCAAACCCCTCACCCCTCACCCCCCCTCACCCCCCCTCACCCCTCACCCCCTCTCACCCCTCACCCCCCCTCACCCCTCACCTTCCCTCACCCCCCTCACCCCTCACCCCCCCCCCTCACCCCTCACCCCCCTCACCCCTCACCCCCCCTCACCCCTCACCTTCCCTCACCCCCCCACACCCCTCACCCCCCCTCACCCCTCACCTTCCCTCACCCCCCCTCACCTTCCCTCACCCCCCCTCAGCCCTCACCTTCCCTCACCCCTCCTCACCCCTCACCTTCCCTCACCCCTCACCTTCCTCACCCCCCCCTCACCCCACGCCTTCCATCACCCCCCCCTCACCTTCCCTCACCCCTCCTCACACCTAACTCCTCACCCCCCCACCCCTCACCCCCTTGCCCCCCCACCCCTCACCACCTTTAGAATCTAACCATTTATTTTCCCATCTGACCCTTTAATATTTTGGTACCCTTGTTTCCAGTGCGATGAACTGCAAATCTTTCTCTTGTTTTTTCTCCTTACCTCTTTTCCTTTGACTACATTACATGTCTGAACAATGAGTTGGCAAAATATCTATGTACATTTATATAGTTGGACTACGCTTCATCCAAGTAATACAGTAATACTGCGATAAAATATTACATCTGCTTGTAGTTATATTTGAGCCCCATGAAAACCATTGGAGGGTTAAACCAGCACAAGACTTGAGTCAAGCCATCTGGAGCTTTCACATTCTAAATAGAATTAAATCTTTTTAATGTAATTATGTTTTAAAGGACAATGATCATTCTCAAGTCTTAAAGTTTTTCATCTCAGCATATTATATAAAAATAATGTGACATTAAGACAAACAGTAGACAAGAATTGCACGATAATAATAATAATAAGAATAAGAATAAGAATGGCAATATAATACTCCTCATTTTAAACATTAAAACATCTGGAGATACCAGTATTTTTTAGACAGTGGATAGCCAACCAATAGGCTGGCTCAAACCAGCCTCAGCTGATAGGCCGTCCATCACAGCTGGTCCAATCACATTTCCTTAGTATTTGTGCATATCCGTG
>CM059334.1:11492581-11537031 GCA_030340685.1 Protosalanx chinensis | reverse complement strand
AGTCTGTGTGTCTGTTAGACAGTCTGTGTGTCTGTTAGACAGTCTGTGTGTCTGTTAGACAGTCTGTGTGTCTGTTAGACAGTCTGTGTCCTGGCAGCCAGATGTGCTTGGTGTCATTTCCTGTCCTGAACATGAAGGTCAGAATCTCTCCTGGCAGGTGAACCATGGCAGAAGTAGTGGGCCTCCGCTTTCTCCTCTTCTCCTCTTCCTCCTCTCCTCCTCTTCCTCCTCTCCTCCTCTTCTCCTCCTCCTCCCTCCTTCTCCCTCCTCCTCCTCTCCTCCTCTTCTCCTCCTCTCCTCCTCCTCTCCTCCTCCTCCTCTTCTCCTCCTCCTCCTCCTCTCCTCCACATTCAGGCAGTTAGCACATCTGTATGGTGGCTGATATGCTGAAGTAATGAGCTTCATTTTTCCTGTTCCCCCACATGCCTGGTATCAACAGAAATTGCTCATGATGTTTCCCCCAGAGGTTAGGCACAAGCTGTGCCTTGATTGGTTGATTGGGAGCTTTGTTAAATGAGTCAGCTATTCAAAAGGTTTGCAGATAACCTTCAGATAACCTTCACAGGTAACCACAGACCTGTAACCTCATCTGTCCTGAGGCTGTTTTGTG
Source organism: Protosalanx chinensis (assembly GCA_030340685.1). NCBI lineage: Eukaryota > Metazoa > Chordata > Actinopteri > Osmeriformes > Salangidae > Protosalanx > Protosalanx chinensis. The sequence goes on along the minus strand of CM059334.1, from coordinate 11,536,421 downwards.
TGTAAAACTTACTTTCGTTTGTGTCGGTGTGTTAAAGTTAAAGATGGCCCACTCTGATATTACTCTGTCATTAGTGTGCTGCCCTCCATCCGCTGGTCATACATCAGGCATATCAGTGACCTTTACTCACATCCTGCGTGCGCACGACACACACACACACACAACACACAGCCAGAGATTCCCTACCAGCTAAATGCACACATGCACAGCTGACGGTCAAACTGCTGATGTTTGATACATACAGAGAGAAAAGTGTGTGTGTGTGAGATGTTGTGGCTTCCAATCTTCTGTGCTTTCTAACCCAAGCTGCTCAAAGTGTCCTTCCAAAACTAACAGGAAAGCATCTGTGAAGTGTGCAGGCAGGAGATATACAGTCACTACATATCCTGCCTGACTTTTGGTTTCTATGTAAGATCATGTCTTGAAGGGTAGATCGTTCCCTCTGCACACTGCAACATGACTGACATGACGCCTTTCTTCTCTCCCCCCCCCTCTCCTGCAACCCCCCAACTAACCCCCCCCCCTCTCCTGCAACCCCCAGCCCCAACAAGACCATCTAGAACCCAGGTTGATCTAGAACCCAGCAACGAGGATGATCAAAAGTAACGTTCTAGTGCCTCCCCGGTCTCCCTGACATGGAGGAGAGGATGTTGGGGTGGGGGGGTGGGGGGGGGAAAGGAAGAGCCACACCAACTGTCAAACTCCAAAGGGTGCTGGGATTCCTCCAGATTGGGGGGAAAGGGGAGGGGGAGGATGAAAGGCTCCAGGCATGAAAGACAGATATCGGTGTAAAGAAACTGAAAACAGAAGTGAAAGAGGAGAGGAGTTGATGTGACGTGTGGGGAAGAGAGGAGACACTCAGTCGAAAGACTGTCAGAAAATTAGATGAATCATTAAAGACAGGCTGTCCTGCCTTGTATGAAGCACACAACACTAGTGATGGCAGGAAAACTGAAAGACAACATTTCCGATGTGTTTAACATCCTCAGCTCTGCTCCAAGGACAGACATCTAGGTTCTCCTGGGTCTCAGAGACAGACCTCTAGGTTCTCCTGGGTCTCAGAGACAGACCTCTAGGTTCTCCTGGGTCTCAGACAGACCTCTGGGTTCTCCTGGGTCTCAGAGACAGACCTCTGGGTTATCCTGGGTCTCAGAGACAGACCTCTGGGTTCTCTTGGGTCTCAGAGACAGACCTCTGGGTTCCTCTTGGGTCTCAGAGGACAGACCTTCTGGGTTCTCTTGGGTCTCAGAGACAGACCTCTAGGTTCTCCTGGGTCTCAGACAGACCTCTAGGTTCTCCTGGGTCTCAGACAGACCTCTAGGTTCTCCTGGGTCTCAGACAGACCTCTAGGTTCTCCTGGGTCTCAGACATACCTCTAGGTTCTCCTGGGTCTCAGAGACAGACCTAGGTTCTCCTGGGTCTCAGAGACAGACCTCTAGGTTTCTCCTGGGTCTCAGAGACAGACCTCTGGGTTCTCTTGGGTCTCAGAGACAGACCTCTGGGTTCTCTTGGGTCTCAGAGACAGACCTCTGGGTTCTCTTGGGTCTCAGAGACAGACCTCTGGGTTCTTTTGGTCTCAGAGACAGACCTCTGGGTTCTCCTGGGTCCTCAGAGACAGACCTCTGGGTACTCACTGGGTCTCAGAGACAGGACCTCTCTGTCTCACTGGTCTCTCTTTCTCTGTTCTCAATGGTTTGGTTTTGTGTCTGATGGAGCCTGATGTCTGGAGGAGTGTGTAGTCCACACGTCTATGTATTCACGTGGGACATGATTTCTTGTTCGTTCAGCATGTTTGATGCATATCTCAAATAATATATTTGTTTGGTTTCTGTCAAATCATGTGAACAGACCAATAACTCTCATCTGTTGTCACTAGAAAGGCTATTTGGCCGTACATGAGACCAATTTCAAACAGATTTACGACTGTTTGGATGGTCCCTGTGTCGGCCCGTGTCTGAGCTCCCTCCTCTGGCTCCAGGGATGTGTCTGGGGCTGGGAGCCCCTGGAGGGTCATAAGAGAAGCCCTTCTCCTCTGTAGCCTCACAGCAAACAGCCTCTCCTCTCAATTCTGAGCACTTTTATTACTCCCTGCTTCAATTACCATGTTGTCGTAAAAACACACATTTAATCACATCCATTTCTAACACACGTTATTTCTTCCTCATGGTCGTCATGGACTAACTCTGGAAATACTGGGTTTTACAACTTTAAAATATATATCAGGTGTGTTGAGTCTCGCTTCCCCATCCTGGACTGACCTGCACCGTCTCCCCAGAGATGGAGCACCTTTCCTGGAAAGCGAAGGCCTCACAGTGGGGGTGGAGTAGGAGGAAGCGTGAAAAATACAGAGGGGGGATAGGGGGGAGAGGAAGGGAGAGAGGGGGAGGTATCAAAAGAGCAGCAGAGACAGAGAAAAGAGAGAGCAGCGCAGAGAGAGAGAGAGAGAGCAGCAGAGAAAGAGAGATTTAGATTGGCTTCCCTGTTGCATCAGTCCATAGTAAAGGATTTGGAGTTTCAGGCACCAATAGGTTTACTCTGCAAAAATAACAGACCAGAAATAAATAATCATTAAAAGTCTGTTAGACCTTGAAGCTGTGTAACAAAGCGTCATAACAAAGGGTTTAGCACACTGTGCTAACATGACTAATGCTAATATTACTGATGCGAACATGACTAATGCTAATATTACTGATGCTAACATGACTAATGCTAATATTACTGATGCTAACATGACTAATGCTAATATTACTGATGCGAACATGACTAATGCTAATATTACTGATGCTAACTTTTACTGAATGCTAACATTACTGATGCTAACATGACTAATGCTAATATTACTGATGCTAACATGACTAACGCTAATAATTACTGATGCTAACATGACTGATTGCTAACTTTACTGATGCTAAACATAACTGATGCTAACATTTACTGATGCTAACTTACTGATGCTAACATGACTGATGCTAACATGACTAATGCTAATATTACTGATGCTAACATTACTGATGCTAACTTTACTGATGCTAACATGACTGATGCTAACATGACTAATGCTAATATTACTGATGCTAACATTACTAACCCTAACACTGGAACTGACCGTTTTAACCCTCATGCAGGTCTAATATGTGTGGCGCTGCTGAGGCAGGATGTTCAGTTCTCTGGTGAAGCTTAGTTTCTCCTGCTGTTCATCTCCTGCTGTACTCAAACAAGCCACCCTCTAGATTCAGCAACACTGTCCTGAGCTGAGACCACACACCCACACACACACACAAACACACACACACAGGCACTCAGAGTCTGTGCTCCAATCAGTAATTAAACAGCGATTTGCACTAATGGTTGTTATTGATTTTGGAAGGATGATGTAATATTTGTAGATAATCTGTTTAGCAGGATGCTGTTAGGGTTTAGAAGCTGTAAATTCAACTGGGTGGAAACTATAAATTGTTACGGGGTCACCGCAGTTGTTATTCTTGTGTGCACGTGTGTGAGTGTGTTTTGAGTGTGTGTGTGTGTGTGTGTGTATTCAGGGGAAAAGGGGTATTTACAGAGTTTGGAGAAATCAATTGCCAGCAGTGTTTGCTGTATAAATATGTTCAGCAGAGGTGAAGAGTGTCTGTATCTATCTATGGTATGAATGTGTGTGTGTGTGTGTGTGTGTGATCCATTATCATTGTGAACTCTGACCTTTCAGATGTTCCAGGTCAGAGTTCAGCCTTAATCTGCCTGTTCCCATTCCACTCATGACCTCTGTGACATTTCACTTGAGACTCAAAATGTCAAATCTTGTTTGTTCAAAACGTGATGACCATGTGTTCTGTAGCTTGTACTGTGAAGGCTGAGCTGGGTGTACCTGGGGTGGGTGGAGGGACCTGGGCTGGGCTGGGTGTACCTGGGCTGGGTGGAGGGACCTGGGCTGGGTGGAGGGACCTGGGGTGGGTGTACCTGGGCTGGGTGGAGGGACCTGGAGTGGGTGGATGGACCTGGGCTGGGTGGATGGACCTGGGCTCCCCTCAGAGACTGCCTGACACAGAGACTACCTCAGACTGCCTCACATAAAGACTGCCTCACCTCTCCCTTCAGATATAGCTGTGGCATATAGGTGCCATGCAAGTCATGGGAATTGTTGTGACATATATAGGTCCTGGATGCTTAATGGTACGTGTGTGTGTGTGTGTGTGTGTGAGTGTGTGTTAGTGGGTGTGTCAGAGTGTGTGTTAGTGGGTGTGTCAGTGTGTGTGCTAGTGGGTGTGTCAGAGTGTGTTAGTGGGTGTGTCAGAGTGTGCGTCAGTGTGTGTTAGTGTGTGTTAGTGGGTGTGTCAGAGTGTGTGTTAGTGGGTGTGTCAGAGTGTGTTAGTGGGTGTGTCAGAGTGTGTTAGTGGGTGTGTCAGAGTGTGTGTTAGTGGGTGTGTCAGTGTGTGTTAGTGGGTGTGTGCACACATAAAGATGTATAAGGTTGTGATTTATGTTGATTGTAAAATGGAGTATAAATATTTATTCTTTCATACCAATGAAAGCTGATTGAATTGAGAGACAGATAGCGAACATTGCCAAGTCTTAATGTACTGTGTCGCCCATATACACAGAAATAATCTATCATTTGACATTATTTCATGATCTATTCGGGATCTTTGTGATCCCACAGCAGTCTTCACCGTAGTGGCAGATGTGTGTGTGTGTGTGTGTGTGTGTGTGGGGGAGCATGGTGCAGGGTGTGTGTGTGTGTGTGTGGGGGAGCATGGTGCAGGGTGTGTGTGTGTGTGTGTGTGTGTGTGTGTGTGCGTGGGAGCATGGTGCAGGGTGTGTGTGTGTGTGTGTGTGTGAGCATGGTGCAGGGTGTGTGTGTGGTAGCATGGTGCAGGGTGTGTGTGTGTGTGTGTGTGTGAGCATGGTGCAGGGTGTGTGTGTGTGTGTGTGTGAGAGCATGGTGCAGGGTGTGTGTGTGTGTGTGTGTGGGTGTGGGGGGGTTCTCTGTGTGAGTGTCTCGGAGCATCATGCCAGTAAAGGGGCTTTAACCCAATTAAAGAGACATTCTGCCTCACAGAGAGGTGAAGGGTGTGTGTTGGTGTGTGTGAGATCCAGTGTATCATAGATGTTGTGGTCACTGTGAATATACAGGAGAGTGTGTTGTGATAACTACAGGAGAGTGTGTTGTGATAATTACAGGAGAGTGTGTTGTGATAACTACAGGAGAGTGTGTTGTGATAACTACAGGAGAGTGTGTTGTGATAACTACAGGAGAGTGTGTTGTGATAACTACAGGAGAGTGTGTTGTGATAACTACAGGAGAGTGTGTTGTGATAATTACAGGAGAGTGTGTTGTGATAATTACAGGAGAGTGTGTTGTGATAATTACAGGAGAGTGTGTTGTGATAACTACAGGAGAGTGTGTTGTGATAACTACAGGAGAGTGTGTTGTGATAACTACAGGAGAGTGTGTTGTGATAACTACAGGAGAGTGTGTTGTGATAACTACAGGAGAGTGTGTTGTGATAACTACAGGAGAGTGTGTTGTGATAACTACAGGAGAGTGTGTTGTGATAACTACAGGAGAGTGTGTTGTGATAACTACAGGAGAGTGTGTTGTGATAACTACAGGAGAGTGTGTTGTGATAACTACAGGAGAGTGTGTTGTGATAACTACAGGAGAGTGTGTTGTGATAACTACAGGAGAGTGTGTTGTGATAACTACAGGAGAGTGTGTTGTGATAACTACAGGAGAGTGTGTTGTGATAACTACAGGAGAGTGTGTTGTGATAACTACAGGAGAGTGTGTTGTGATAACTACAGGAGAGTGTGTTGTGATAACTACAGGAGAGTGTGTTGTGATACTCAGTCATCCAGAGGCTGCATCCCAAAACCAGCCAAATTCAAGAATGTGGTTGCATAGCAACAAAGAGGCACCAATTCGTATTTGTTTCAATTTTTGGGATGCTCATGCTTGTGTTGTGCTGCCACGGCAACAGACTGGATTCCCACAAAGCGGGGTGTGCAGACGAACAGCAGGGAGTGTCTCAGGAGAGCCATGTTAACAGGCTCAGTACAGAAGGCTGCACATAGTGATCACCAATACACATGTGGCATCAAAGATCTGTACATCGAAAAAATATCTATCATTGGTTGAGACTGTGGTGGTAATTTTGAGAGGCCTCCTCTTTCCATTATGTCTGGCAGTCTTCTGTCATGTCTGGCAGTCTTCTGTCATGTCTGGCTGTCTTATGTCCAGTCTGGCCATTTTATGTCCAGTCTTGCAGTCTTATGTCCAGTCTGGCAGTCTTCTGTCCAGTCTGGCAGTCTTATGTCCAGTCTGGCCGTCTTCTGTCCAGTCTGGCAGTCTTCTGTCCAGTCTGGCAGTCTTATGTCCAGTCTGGCCGTCTTCTGTCCAGTCTGGCCGTCTTCTGTCCAGTCTGGCAGTCTTCTGTCCAGTCTGGCAGTCATATGTCCAGTCTGGCAGTCTTATGTCCAGTCCCCTTCTAAAGCCCCTCTGAGGCCGCTTCTAAAGCCCCTCTGAGGCCGCTTCTAAAGCCCCTCTGAGGCCCCTTCTAAAGCCCCTCTGAGGCCCCTTCTAAAGCCCCTCTGAGGCCCATTCTAAAGCCCCTCTGAGGCCCCTTCTTAGGCCCCTTCTAAAGCCCCTCTGAGGCCCCTTCTAAAGCCCCTCTGAGGCCCCTTCTAAAGCCCCTCTGAGGCCCCTTCTAAAGCCCCTCTGAGGCCCCTTCTTAGGCCCCTTCTAAAGCCCCTCTGAGGCCCCTTCTAAAGCCCCTCTGAGGCCCCTTCTAAAGCCCCTCTGAGGCCATCAGTTCTCCTCACTATAGGGAGTTCTGATCAGCTGCAGTTGTGCTTCACACACACTCACATTCTCAAACACACACTCACATTCTCAAACACACACTCACATACTCAAACACACACACTCACTTTCTCAAACACACACTCTCACACACACACAGTCTTTTTTGTTATCTGATAGCTCTTGACTTGACTAATTGTATCCACAGTCAACTCTCCGTCTCTTTGTGCTGCAGTTTGCAAACAAGTCCCATATAACACACACACATACACACACACACACACACACACACACACACACACACACACACACATATACATATACATTCTTGTGCAGTGTTTGGCCCTGAAGCAGAGAACATCACGCTCCAGTAATATAATGCTGTCTGGTAACACTAACATAGATGTACAACACTGAGTTCAGCAGGGTCAAAGAGGGAGGGGGGGCTGATGACCTCCTGCTGGGATACAAACAAACAATCTGAAGCACATCACATGGAAAGGGTCATGGATCTCTCCTCTCTATTTCCTCTCTCCTCTCACACTTTCCTCTCTCCCTCCTCTCTCCTCTTCTCTCTATTTCCTCTCTCTCCTCTCTCTTCTCTCTCTCCTCTCTCTCTTCTCTCTCTCTCCTCTCTCTCTTCTCTCTCTCCTCTCTCTCTCCTCTCTCTCTCCTCTCTCTCCTCTCTCTCCTCTCTCTCCTCTCTCTCTCTCTTCTCTCTCTCCTCTCTCTCTCCTCTCTCTCTTCTCTCTCTCCTCTCTCTCTTCTCTCTCTCCTCTCTCTCTTCTCTCTCTCTTCTCTCTCCTCTCTCTCTTCTCTCTCTCCTCTCTCTCTCCTCTCTCTCTCCTCTCTCTCTTCTCTCTCTCCTCTCTCTCTTCTCGCTCTCCTCTCTCTCTTCTCTCTCTCCTCTCTCTCTTCTCTCTCTCCTCTCTCTCTTCTCTCTCTCTCCTCTCTCTCTTCTCTCTCTCCTCTCTCTCTTTTCTCTCTCCTCTCTCTCTTCTCTCTCTCCTCTCTCTCTCCTCTCTCTTCTCTCTCTCTCCTCTCTCTCGTTCTCTTCTCTCTCTCTAGCTCTGTATACGTGTCTGTATGTGTGTGTGTGTATATTTCTCCACCTGTCTTGTTAAAAGCATCAACCTGACCACATCCTCAATCTTCCTATATCAGAGTACCCCACCACTCAACCCCTCCCCTCTCCCTGTCCATCCTTCTTTTCCCTCCCTCCCTCCTTCTCTCCCTCCCTCCCTCCCTCCCTCTCTCTTTCTGTCTCTCTGCCTGTCTGATATGTAGGTCAGTGTGTCTGGAACCTGTCTGGTTGCTGCTTTCTTGATCCTGGCTTTCCACACAGCTGTCTCCGACCCTCAGCCACCCCCCCACACCAGGCCCCCCCCACACCAGGACCCCCACACCAGGACCTCCACACCAGGACCTCCACACCAGGACCCCCACACCAGGACCCCAACACCAGGACCTCCACACCAGGACCCCCACACCAGGACCCCCACACCAGGACCCCAAAACCAGGACCTCCACACCAGGACCCCCACACCAGGACCCCAACACCAGGACCTCCACACCAGGACCCCAACACCAGGACCTCCACACCAGGACCCCCACACCAGGACCCCCACACCAGGACCTCCACACCAGGACCTCCACACCAGGACCCCCACACCAGGACCCCCACACCAGGACCAGGTGTGTCAAGCAGATAGAATAGAGAGGTAGAGAGAGTTTTAAAATATAACACAGGGTCAGTTTAAAACTGACCAGAAGTTTAGGAATCCTTGACCACCTCAGACCCTCCCTCCTCTCTGTCCAGGTCCCTCTTCTCCTCTCAGGCAGCTCCCAACATCCAGACACTCCCTCTGTCCTGGGGTCCCCCTCTGTCCTGGGGTCCCCCTCTGTCCTGTTTTATTTTAGTCATTTATCAGACGCTCTTATCCAGAGAGACTTACAGAAGTACAAGGTAGGGTGAAGTGCCTTGCCCAGGGACACAACATCATGTAGCCACAGCCAGCGGGAGTCGAACTCACAACCTTCCGATCACTAGCCCAATGCTTTAACCTGAACCGTTTATGATTCTGCACTGCGACTGAATCTTGCAGCAGTAGTCTACTTTAGAGCTTTCTGGTTTTGTGTGTGTGTGCGCGAGCGTCTGTGTGTGTGTGCGGTGAGGTGACACTAAGCTGCTTCGTCATCAAGAAGAGGAGGGGAGAAGAGGAGGAGGGAGGGAGGAGAGGAATAGGGGAGGTGGAGAGAAGGGAAGAGATGAGAAGGAAGGAAGGAGAGGATCTGAGATGTGGAGCTGACCACCTGCTCTGTCTGACACACACAGGATATAACACAGACTGTGCATGAGTCAGAGGGAGGAGGGAGGGAGAGGAGGGAGGGAGGGAGGGAGAGGGGGGAGAGAGAGAGGAGGGAGGGAGGGAGGAGAGAAGGGAAAGAGGGAGAGAAAGGGGGGGAGTTTCCTTATTTCCATTTTAATGTTTAATTATGTTAGCACTTCCCAGTTCCACACACTCACACACACACCCACACACACACCTACACACTCACACACACACACCCACACACTCACTCACGCACAGACACACACACACAGACAGACACACACACACTCACAGACAGACAGAGACTCCTAGGCCTCAGTGAGGACCCCCCCCCCCTTCCCTGTACAGCATCTGCAGGTGTGTTTGACATCCAGAGTCTCTAGGTGCTACAGACCTGCTGTGTGTTTCTATAATCAATAATAATCCCTGGACACAAACATAGGAGGATGCTTAATTAATGTGACCTCATACTCTCTCTGTCTCCCTTCTTCTGTCTCTCTCTCTCTCTCTCTCTCTCTCTCTCTGTCCACCTCCTTCTGTCTCTCTGTCTCTTTCCCTCATTCTGTCTCTCTGTCTCTCTTCCTCATTCTGTCTCTCTCCCTCCTTCTGTCTCTCTCCCTCATTCTGTCTCTCTCCCTCCTTCTGTCTCTCTGTCTCTCTCTCTGTCTCTCCCTCATTCTGTCTTTCTGTCTCTCTCCCTCCTTCTTTATCTGCTTCTGTCTTTCTCTCTCTCTCTCTCTCTCTCTCTCTCTCTTTCACCTCAGACACACCAAACAGGTGCGAGCACACATGCATAACCCTAACATGGCCCCCCCCCCCCCCCCCCCCTCCTCCATCCCCACCAGCAGGGACTCACTACTTCTCTGCCCGGAGCGTCTCCGTCTGAAACAACCATATCTGAACAGCCGGGGCGCTGGAACAATAACAACCTCCCACGAGCACATGGTCTGCTGCATCTGGGCAGCACGTGTAGAGATAAACACCTTCCCTTCATACATGCTTTAGAATCAGTATATCAAATGCTCCCATATAATTAAATGGATTATTCCTATTGTAAATAATGTAATATGACCGAGAATAGTTTTGAATTCATCATGTGAATTATTTATCTAATTTGGCCATTTTATATAATAATTGCTTCTCTTTTTTTGAGAATATGCTTCTTAAGGGACGGAAAGAACACGATGTTCCTTTAAAACATTGAAGTTTGTCTTTCAGTTGAATCTAACAGGAATGAGGTCAGACATGCGAATCCTCATTGCACGCGCCGATTATTATTACCCAGTATATCCAGCCAATGGGAGGCCGTGGGCGTGGCTTTACTGAAAAGCAGGATGGAGACAGTCACTGATTGGCTGCTGGCGCCAGCCGCTTTTCTCCTTGTGCTGGATGATATAAAACAGTGTTTTGGTGTGTCTGTTTACAGTAACTACAGACCGCTCAGGAAAGAAGGACTATGAACACGCGCAGCGGTGCCGTTCCTCCTCATGGTTCTCAAACTGTTCCACCGGGCTGCACCGACAGCAACGTTCTCATAAGAAGGTTACAGCTCCGTGTCCAGCGCGAGCCCTCCGGCTTTTCAGGGAGAGTGTTCAGTCGCACCGGTAGTTGAACCTTAACTTTTTTGGTGTCTTGGAGTGTGAAGAAGTGGACCTCGTGCGTGGCGCGTCTTCAGACAAACCGGGAGACCGAAAGGCTCGCACCAAGTTTAAGCAAGTCTGTTTTCCAGACCTCAGATTCTGAAGCAAGTTTGGGAGAAACAAACATTTCACCCTGATCATAAGAACGGAAAAAAAATATTTTCTAACAACTTTGACTGGCTAAACCAAAACGATGGTGCAGCACGTGAATCCCACCGACAGCACGCGCACCTTCTCTCCTGGTGGAGACTCCACCGATTCTGGTGAGACGGATCTGGATATGGAAGCTTCCCCGCCTCCAGCCTCCCCCTCCTCTCCCCCGGGGGGTCGGGGTGACACCCTCTGGTGTAAAACCCCCACAGGACACATCAAGCGACCCATGAACGCCTTCATGGTTTGGTCTCAGATCGAGCGCAGGAAGATCATGGAACAGAATCCTGACCTGCACAATGCAGAGATCTCCAAGCATCTGGGGAGGTGCTGGAAGCTTCTGGAAGACACAGACAAGATCCCCTTCATCCGGGAAGCAGAACGGCTGAGACTCAAGCACATGAGCGATTACCCCGACTACAAATACCGGCCACGGAAGAAGGTGAAGTCCAGTGGTGCCAGCAAAGTGGAGCGTGGAGAGAGAGGAGACAAAAGCGGGGAGAGGACCTCCAAGTCTGCAAAGAAAAAAAGACCCGGGTCGCGAGGGACCAACCGCAGTTCCAAGATGAGAAGCGGCCACCTGAGCAGCCAGGCGCACGAGATCAGATCCAGACACATCCCAGACAAGCAGGCGAGGCGGGGGCACGTGTTCGGCGGAGAAGGCAGCCTCGAGAGCGGACCACCCTCTGTGGGAGTGCCGGCAAGTCCAACCCTGAGCTGCTCAGCGGAGCCCAGTGACCCGCTCAGTCTGTACGAGGACCAGGAACCGCGAGCACGTGCGCCCTCTCCGACACCGTCCGTTTCTCAATCCTCTTCCTCTTCTGATGAAGAGATGGAAGATGAGCGACTTGACCTGCATCCCAGCCCCGGGGTGGAGAGCATGTCTCTGGGGAGCATGAGTCTCTCTGAAGCCGAACTGGACCGGGATTTGGACTGGAACTTCCTGGAGCGCGAGGCAGGATCTCACTTTGACTTCCCAGACTACTGCACGCGCGAGGTTAGCGAGATGATCTCAGGAGACTGGCTCGAGCCCACCATCTCTAACCTGGTGTTTACTTACTGAGGGCCGTCAAGTGCACGAGCTCGCAGCTGTTCTCAGAGGGGCTCTGTGCTGATGAGAGGCGCGCGGAGCGGAAATGCTGAAGTTGCTTTTGTGAACAGAAAACTCTGAATATCTGCAGGGTTAGCTGTGACACACGAGCTTACCGAGACCGCGAGGAATCAAAGACTAATATTGAATTGACTTTTGGATGCAGTTCGGGGGTTTAAGTTGTTCATTTGAATCCATCACCCCAATTCGACAGAGTTAACATGCAGGTGCAGTAAAAAAAGAATAGAACAACTTTAGTAGTAAAGATGCATGCTCTCCAATAGGAGATGATTTCAATGTTTTTCGATCAGCGTGTTAATTATCGTTTAACACAGAAGTTCACAATCACCAGCTTATCACCACGGCAGGACTGTAACTCTAACCTCAGAAATCAGATTCTGAACTTTTTACACATAATTCAGGACGTTTGTCACTTCTCGACATCTGCATCTTGAATACTCTGCAATTTGTCTCTCAGATACATTTTTTATATTGGTGTATTTAAACAGGCCAAACAATTTTATAAGTATTGTTTTCGTATTGGTCGTGTTTGTTTGTTTGTGTGTGTATCCGGAGTGAAAGGACTAGAAGGGTATCTGATTTAAATGTCAAAATCTCTCACTCTGTTAAGGTTTTCCTATTTTTATTTGTGAAAAAAAAAAATATTGAGGGGGAGAGAGGGGTCAGAGGGTTGGGGGGGAGGGAGAGAGGGGTCAGAGGGTTGGGGGGGTTGGGGGGGACCGGCTGCCTTCACCATGTTTACAATATTTACCCACTTGCGTCTTAAAGGCACAGTTACTTCATTTCACCAGCCTCGTTAACAAACAGCAAACACAGCATCAGTCTGAATGGTGACTGTGTTTATCACTACACAGGCATATTAACGAGGGAGGGGGGGGGGGGGGGAGAGAAGCGAGCTCACCCCTGTGTACTTTTCTAGAAATAAGTTTTATTTTAACCACTGGATGGATTTTGACACCCATTCCAAATGCCTGATTTAGTCGGAGGGATGTTATCAAAGTGCTTCGTTTATCATTGCGCAATTGCATTACAGTAGTATTTAATATGTTTCTACCTGTTAGCTATGTAGCCTATAGCAGGCTAATTGTTTTTCTTATATTATGGCATGGCAAATAGCATTTGTAATATGAATTCAGGTATATGTAGCTATAGCTGTTGTGTTGAACATTTAAAAAATTATTAGGCTACAACATGGAGATATTTATGTATACTGACTGTACAATAAATGAAGATTGTGTGTTTCTGTATTTCATTGAAAGACTGTTGATTGGCCATCTTGACATTCTCATGTTAAAGATGATTGTGGTCCAGGATTGTATGTCAGTGTGATGTTTTGTGCAATATTCTGATCATGTTTTGTATGATCATGATGTTTTGAATTTCGAAGTGAAAAGCAGCTAACAGGGTCAGATTCTGGACCTCTGGACAGTCTGGGGGTGTTTGTTCATTTTTTATTTTTTTTAAGAAGGTAATAAAATCAGCTGGAACTGAATATATTTATATTTTATGTTTTGTCTGACGAATGAATTTAAATGAAAGCGTGTGTGAGAGAGAATGTGTAAGTGAGAGATTCAGAGAGGAGAGAGAAGAGAGAGAGGGGGAGAGAGAATGACACAAAGACACAGAGAGCGAGAGAAAGACAGAGAGGGCGAGAGACACACAGAGACACACACAGAGAGAGAGAGAGACACACAGAGAGAGAGACACACAGAGAGAGAGAGAGACACACAGAGAGAGAGAGAGACACACAGAGAGAGAGACACACACAGATAGAGAGACACACACAGATAGAGAGACACAGAGAGAGAGAGAGAGACACACACAGAGAGAGACACACAGATAGAGAGACACACACAGAGAGAGAGAGAGAGACAGAGAGACACACAGAGAGAGAGACACAGAGAGACACAGAGAGAGACTCAGAGAGAGACACAGAGAGAGAGAGAGACACAGTGTTGTGACTGAGCAGCCTGGCCTCTCTGTATGGCTTCACACGTGGAGGAAACATGGCTGCCATGGCAACAGTGTATCAAAGACTGAGGAGGAGACAATCCACTGAGGAGGTATGTGTGTGTGGTGTGTGTGTCTGTGTGTTTGAGTGTGAGGGAGGGGGGTTTCAGGAGCAGGAGGGGGAGGGGTGACAGATTTCTACGAGGCAGCACAACACATGCTCACACATACACACACACACACACAGACACACACACACAGACACACACACACACGTCTTGAGTGCTCGGTGTGTCTGGCTGCTCTCTGTACCCACAGAAGGTTCCAGCATCAGCCACCAATACCCTCCTCACACCAAATACAAAAAAACACATCAGGTTAGTGAAACGACCAGCCAGGTGTGATGGTGACACAGGTATCTGACCAGCCAGGTGTGATGGTGACACAGGTATCTGACCAGCCAGGTGTGATGGTGACACAGGTATCTGACCAGCCAGGTGTGATGGTGACACAGGTGTCTGACCAGCCAGGTGTGATGGTGACACAGGTGTCTGACCAGCCAGGTGTGATGGTGACACAGGTGTCTGACCAGCCAGGTGTGATGGTGACACAGGTATCTGACCAGCCAGGTGTGATGGTGACACAGGTGTCTGACCAGCCAGGTGTGATGGTGACACAGGTGTCTGACCAGCCAGGTGTGATGGTGACACAGGTATCTGACCAGCCAGGTGTGATGGTGACACAGGTGTCTGACCAGCCAGGTGTGATGGTGACACAGGTATCTGACCAGCCAGGTGTGATGGTGACACAGGTGTCTGACCAGCCAGGTGTGATGGTGACACAGGTGTCTGACCAGCCAGGTGTGATGATGACACAGGTATCTGACCAGCCAGGTGTGATGGTGACACAGGTATCTGACCAGCCAGGTGTGATGGTGACACAGGTGTCTGACCAGCCAGGTGTGATTGTGACACAGGTATCTGACCAGCCAGGTGTGATGGTGAAATGTCTCTAAGGTTGGACCAGAGAGGATGGGGGGGATGTGTATAAAAGTGTACATTCTGAGCTTTAATTTTGAAAGTATGAAATAGAATATAGCGAATGTATATTTTCACCCACCCATCATCTTGTGTTGCGTTCAAAACTTTGATAACGTTTGTCATTTCACTTGGAGACGTCATGGAGACATCATGAAGACGTCATGAAGAATTTATGGAGATGTCATGGAGACATCATGAAGACATCATGGAGACGTCATGGAGACGTCATGAAGACGTCATGGAGACGTCATGGAGACGTCATGGAGACGTCATGGAGACGTCAGGCCACATGGCTGCTTCAGGCCAGATCAGACCAAACACCAGGATCTGGACTCGTGAGTATCTGACAGGAGAGTTATGACTTCAGTTCACACACACACACACCTATACACACACATGCTGTAGTGCTGACAGTGCTGGTCTGGTAGAGCAGCTAAACCTGTTCCTTTTAGAGGTGAACGCAGTGAACTCAACCACACACAGTGGAAAACACACACAGAAACACACACAGAAACACACACAGAAACACACAATTCACATGGCTAAACATCCAGTTAACACCCTCTCAGGCTGTAATTCACACATGAAACAGCCATAGACTCAGTGATCAGAATCAGTCTCCTGTGATGCTTCCTTATGTAAGAACAGACTGCAGACAAGCTTTAAGCTGTGGATGTGTTCATGTCCAGACTGTGAAGGTTAACATGCAGCTGTAAGTGAACTGGACAGTCCTGTGTTGAAGAGCCTGGAGCTCTCAGGTCCAGCTGTTCACCACACCAGTCACCATGTGTGCTTCTGTGTGAGGGTGTGTGAGGGTATGTTAGGGTGTATGAGGGTGTGTGAGGGTATGTGAGGGTATGTGAGGGTGTGTGAGGGTGTGTGAGGGTGTGTGAGGGTATGTGAGGGTGTGTGAGGGTGTGTGAGGGTGTGTGAGGGTGTGTGAGGGTGTGTGAGGGTGTGTGAGGGTATGTGAGGGTGTGTGAGGGTGTGTGAGGGTGTGTGAGGGTGTGTGAGGGTGTATGGGGGTGTGTGAGGGTATGTGAGGGTATGTGAGGGTGTGTGAGGGTGTGTGAGGGTGTGTGAGGGTATGTGAGGGTGTGTGAGGGTGTGTGAGGGTGTGTGAGGGTATGTGAGGGTGTGTGAGGGTGTGTGAGGGTATGTGAGGGTGTGTGAGGGTATGTGAGGGTATGTGAGGGTGTGTGAGGGTGTGTGAGGGTATATGAGGGTGTGTGAGGGTATGTGAGGGTATGTGAGGGTGTGTGAGGGTATGTGAGGGTGTGTGAGGGTGTGTGAGGGTATGTGAGGGTGTGTGAGGGTATGTGAGGGTGTGTGAGGGTGTGTGAGGGTGTGTGAGGGTATTTGAGGGTGTGTGAGGGTGTGTGAGGGTGTGTGAGGGTATGTGAGGGTGTGTGAGGGTGTGTGAGGGTGTGTGAGGGTGTTTGAGGGTGTGTGAGGGTATGTGAGGGTGTGTGAGGGTGTGTGAGGGTGTGTGAGGGTATGTGAGGGTGTGTGAGGGTATGTGAGGGTGTGTGAGGGTGTGTGAGGAGATGCATGTAAACATGTGTGGATATTCTCTCTCCCCACCCCTCTATTTCTCTCTCAGTTTTTCTTTGTCTCTTCTTTGTCTCTCTTTTTTCTCCCTCTCTCTTCTACACACACACACACACACACACACACACACACACACACACACACACACACACACAGGCAGGCAGCAGTAATGAGAACTTGCAGATCTACTGTACACCTCTAGCTGTCAGACAGACACTGGTACCAGACATGGCAGCACAAAGCTCATTGGCTGCTTCTCCAGACATCATACTCAAACCTGATTGGCTGCCAGCTCTCCCTAGCTTACGCTCTGACCCAGTAAACTTGCACATGAACCAAATCCCTCACATCTCATTGGCTGTCACCGAGACACATGACTCCTGTGAACAGGCTTGCTCTCCTTGTCTCCCCAAAGAGAATCTTCCAGAAAAACACCTCAGTTTTCTCTCCTCTTTCTCTGACTCTGACATTGTCCTCAGTGTGTTTGTGTGTGTGTGTATGTGTGTGTGTCTGTTTGTGTGTGTGCGTGTATGTCTGTGTGTGTGTGTGTGTGTGTGTGTGTAGACAGCTGGTTAGCCAGGTTTCTCAGGATATAAATCCTCCCCATCTGATTCATATCTAGTTTCCTCCCTGCCTTCATCAGTTCTGGGTATCAGGCTGCCATGTGAACAGCACCTCTTCCAGGCTTGTGTAAATATTTACCCAACATCTTACATCCTCTGAGTTTGAATGTGAAAAGAGAGGTGATGTGTCACATTTAGGTCAATCTGTCAAAATGTGTTTCTGTTGTCATCCTGTCAGCAGCTCCTCTTTAGTGGTGAATCACAGCCAGCAGGGAACAAGAGAGTCTGTCACCTTCCATCAAGTCTTCCTCTTTCAGAAACACATACACACACACACACATCCATTCACACACACACACACACACACACACACACACACATACACACATCCACTCACACACACACACACATATTAGGTTGTAAGACATTAGTATCAGCAGTATTCTAAAACTGATTCAGGACTTTTTCCGCTCTAAACGAGCAGCTACACTAATCTGACATGGAGGAGGAGAGACCAAGAGAGACAAGAGAGACAAGAGAGACAAGAGAGACAAGAGAGACCATGCTAGCACAACACCATGCTAGCAGAAATACCTTCACTACAGGATGAGGAGCAGGCTATTTAAAGAAGTGTTGCTGTCACGGTAACAGTTGCTGTGGGCACGCAGGAATGCTTCACACGTTGTCTAGGTGACAAATAGACTTGTCAGCCTCTCCAGTCCTAGGATACAGTGTGATGACATGTCGTCATTCACCTGGAGCAGCCAATGAGAAACTGACTTGATCAAATTCAAACTCTTCTCCTCCTCTTATCAACTCTCATCTCCTCCTTTCCTCCTCTCCTCTCCACCTCTTCTCAACTCTCATCTCCTCCTTTCCTCCTCTCCTCTCCACCTCTTCTCAACTCTCATCTCCTCTCCTCCTCTCCTCCTCTTCTCCTCTCCACCTCTTATCACCTCTCATCTCCTCCTTTCCTCCTCTCTACCTCTTCTTACTTCTCCTCTCCTCCTCTCCTCCTCTCCTCCTCTCCTCTCCACATCTGCTCAGTCTTAACTGGACTCTTCTAAGACAGAAATCTTTGTGATGGCTACATTTCCATATAACATGGTGTTTGAGATCATGTACATGCGTGTGCGGGCAGCTGTGGTTGATTTGTGTTAATGGTTCACACACACAGAACTGCGGGCATGCCAACATCCCTCATTAACATACAGATTCAATTAAGCCCTACTCTGAATGAGGACAGCCAATCTGAGAGATGTTTCTCTCTCTCCACTTCATCTTTATCTAGGCACAATAAAATAACAGAATGCTAATGTTGTGATGGCTTCTGGTATGTACACGATGCTATTTGAACACCAGTCCTGTAACCCAGCCCTGTAACCTTAACCCTGTAACCTTAACCCTGTAACCCAGCCCTGTAACCCAGTCCTGTAACCCAGTCCTGTAACCCAGTCCTGTAACCTTAACCCTGTAACCTTAACCCTGTAACCTTAACCCTGTAACCCAGCCCTGTAACCTTAACCCTGTAACCCAGCCCTGTAACCCAGTCCTGTAACCCAGCCCTGTAACCTTAACCCTGTAACCCAGCCCTGTAACCCAGCCCTGTAACCCAGCCCTGTAACCCAGCCCTGTAACCTTAACCCTGTAACCTTAACCCTGTAACCTTAACCCTGTAACCCAGCCCTGTAACCTTAACCCTGTAACCCAGCCCTGTAACCCAGTCCTGTAACCCAGCCCTGTAACCCAGCCCTGTAACCTTAACCCTGTAACCCAGCCCTGTAACCCAGCCCTGTAACCCAGCCCTGTAACCCAGTCCTGTAACCTTAACCCTGTAACCCAGCCCTGTAACCCAGCCCTGTAACCTTAACCCTGTAACCCAGCCCTGTAACCCAGCCCTGTAACCCAGTCCTGTAACCTTAACCCTGTAACCCAGCCCTGTAACCCAGCCCTGTAACCCAGTCCTGTAACCTTAACCCTGTAACCCAGCCCTGTAACCCAGTCCTGTAACCCAGTCCTGTAACCTTAACCCTGTAACCTTAACCCTGTAACCCAGCCCTGTAACCCAGCCCTGTAACCTTAACCCTGTAACCCAGCCTTGTAACCCAGTCCTGTAACCTTAACCCTGTAACCCAGCCCTGTAACCCAGTCCTGTAACCTTAACCCTGTAACCCAGCCCTGTAACCCAGCCCTGTAACCCAGTCCTGTAACCTTAACCCTGTAACCCAGCCCTGTAACCTTAACCCTGTAACCCAGCCTTGTAACCCAGTCCTGTAACCTTAACCCTGTAACCCAGTCCTGTAACCTTAACCCTGTAACCCAGCCCTGTAACCCAGTCCTGTAACCTTAACCCTGTAACCCAGCCCTGTAACTCAGCCCTGTAACCCAGTCCTGTAACCCAGCCCTGTAACCCAGCCCTGTAACCCAGTCCTGTAACCCAGCCCTGTAACCCAGCCCTGTAACCCAGCCCTGTAACCCAGTCCTGTAACCTTAACCCTGTAACCTTAACCCTGTAACCCAGTCCTGTAACCCAGCCCTGTTACCTTAACCCTGTAACCCAGTCCTGTAACCCAGCCCTGTTACCATAACCCTGTAACCCAGTCCTGTAACCTTAACCCTGTAACCCAGCCCTGTAACTCAGCCCTGTAACCCAGTCCTGTAACCTTAACCCTGTAACCCAGTCCTGTAACCCAGCCCTGTAACCCAGCCCTGTAACCTTAACCCTGTAACCCAGTCCTGTAACCCAGTCCTGTAACCCAGCCCTGTTACCATAACCCTGTAACCCAGTCCTGTAACCTTAACCCTGTAACCCAGCCCTGTAACTCAGCCCTGTAACCCAGCCCTGTAACCCAGCCCTGTAACCCAGTCCTGTAACCCAGCCCTGTAACCTTAACCCTGTAAACCAGCCCTGTAACCCAGCCCTGTAACCCAGCCCTGTAACCCAGCTCTGTAACCCAGCCTTGTAACCCAGCCTTGTAACCCAGTCCTGTAACCCAGCCCTGTAACCCAGCCTTGTAACCCAGCCCTGTAACCTAGCCCTGTAACCCAGCCCTGTAACCCAGTCCTGTAACCCAGCCCTGTAACCCAGCCCTGTAACCCAGTCCTGTAACCCAGCCCTGTAACCTTAACCCTGTAACCCAGTCCTGTAACCCAGTCTTATAACCTTAACCCCGTAACCCAGCCTTGTAACCCAGCCTTGTAACTCAGTCCTGTAACCCAGTCCTGTAACCCAGCCCTGTAACCCAGTCCTGTAACCTTAACCCTGTATCCCAGCCCTGTAACCCAGTCCTGTAACCTTAACCCTGTAACTTTAACCCTGTAACCCAGTCCTGTAACCCAGTCTTATAACCTTAACCCTGTAACCCAGCCTTGTAACTCAGTCCTGCAACCCAGTCCTGTAACCCAGCCCTGTATCCCAGCCTTGTAACCCAGTCCTGTAACCTTAACCCTGTAACTTTAACCCTGTAACCCAGTCCTGTAACCCAGTCCTGTAACTTTAACCCAGTAAACAAAACACTGTTAATAAAGACTAGCCATCTCAAAACAATGCTCCAATGACTTACAAAATATGAGATATTCATTCAGATTCAGAATACTTTATTAATCCCCTTGGAGAAACTCTTTGGCAGGACAGTGCCCACCGAGGCAACACGACAAAGTGTTGTGTGTGTGTCGTGTGTGTGTATGAGTGTGTGTGTGCATGAGTGTGTGTGTGTGTGTGCTCATGCCTTAGTTTCCACACACATTTGTGACAATTAACCAAATAGATTGTCTTTGTGTTCAGATGAGAGTAAATTGTAAGAGGACCTTTCGTATTTCCTCATGGACCACAACAAGCATGTGTGTATGTCTCTCTCACACACACACACACACAAATACACACACACACACACAAACATCTCTATCCCGATTACAAATAGAGTCCAATAATCCAACCAACTCATTTGCATACCACTAATTAGACATTCACATTGAAGAGCTCATTAGCATTTATAATGTCCCATGTTTTGTTGGAGTGAAAGCGGCAGCAGCAATAACTTCTCTTTTACTACAGTGTTTTTGTAGTTTATGCTAATGTGAGGAATTGTAATGGTTTTAATCAGTGAGATACAGAGCTGCTCCATCCAGCCCACCTCAGAGCTCCATCCAGCCCACCTCAGAGCTGCTCCATCCAGCCCACCTCAGAGCTGCTCCATCCAGCCCACCTCAGAGCTGCATCCAGCCCACCTCAGAGCTCCATCCAGCCCACCTCAGAGCTGCTCCATCCAGCCCACCTCAGAGCTCCATCCAGCCCACCTCAGAGCTGCTCCATCCAGCCCACCTCAGAGCTCCATCCAGCCCACCTCAGAGCTGCTCCATCCAGCCCACCTCAGAGCTGCTCCATCCAGCCCACCTCAGAGCTGCTCCATCCAGCCCACCTCAGAGCTCCATCCAGCCCACCTCAGAGCTGCTCCATCCAGCCCACCTCAGAGCTCCATCCAGCCCACCTCAGAGCTCCATCCAGCCCACCTCAGAGCTGCATCCAGCCCACCTCAGAGCTCCATCCAGCCCACCTCAGAGCTCCATCCAGCCCACCTCAGAGCTGCTCCATCCAGCCCACCTCAGAGCTGCATCCAGCCCACCTCAGAGCTCCATCCAGCCCACCTCAGAGCTGCTCCATCCAGCCCACCTCAGAGCTGCTCCATCCAGCCCACCTCAGAGCTGCTCCATCCAGCCCACCTCAGAGCTCCATCCAGCCCACCTCAGAGCTGCTCCATCCAGCCCACCTCAGAGCTCCATCCAGCCCACCTCAGAGCTGCTCCATCCAGCCCACCTCAGAGCTCCATCCAGCCCACCTCAGAGCTGCTCCATCCAGCCCACCTCAGAGCTGCTCCATCCAGCCCACCTCAGAGCTGCTCCATCCAGCCCACCTCAGAGCTCCATCCAGCCCACCTCAGAGCTGCTCCATCCAGCCCACCTCAGAGCTCCATCCAGCCCACCTCAGAGCTCCATCCAGCCCACCTCAGAGCTGCATCCAGCCCACCTCAGAGCTCCATCCAGCCCACCTCAGAGCTCCATCCAGCCCACCTCAGAGCTGCTCCATCCAGCCCACCTCAGAGCTGCATCCAGCCCACCTCAGAGCTCCATCCAGCCCACCTCAGAGCTGCTCCATCCAGCCCACCTCAGAGCTCCATCCAGCCCACCTCAGAGCTGCTCCATCCAGCCCACCTCAGAGCTCCATCCAGCCCACCTCAGAGCTGCTCCATCCAGCCCACCTCAGAGCTGCTCCATCCAGCCCACCTCAGAGCTGCTCCATCCAGCCCACCTCAGAGCTCCATCCAGCCCACCTCAGAGCTGCTCCATCCAGCCCACCTCAGAGCTGCATCCAGCCCACCTCAGAGCTGCTCCATCCAGCCCACCTCAGAGCTCCATCCAGCCCACCTCAGAGCTGCTCCATCCAGCCCACCTCAGAGCTGCATCAAGCCCACCTCAGAGCTGCATCCAGCCCACCTCAGAGCTACTGACACATGGGACTGGATGGTCAACTGGACTGAGACAGACAGACAGAGAAACAGAGAGATGCTAGTCAAACTGTTTGAGGATTGTTGCAGGTTACTGTGAGAGTTAGGAGGAGGAGTGAGAGGGGGAGAGGGAGTGATGGGGAGATTAAGGACACACACACACACTCTCAAACACTAACACACACACTCTAACACTAACACACACACACACACTCTCAAACACTAACACACACACTCTAACACTAACACACACACACACTCTAAGACTCACACACACACAGACTCTCAAACACTAACACACTAACACACACACTCTAACACTAACACACACTCTAAGACTAACACACACACTCTAGCACTAACACACACACGTCTTGAATCCTGCTGTGTGTTCATATTCTCCAGAGGTGGAGCTTCTCTCAAACGTCTCAACAGTCAATCATTTTCCTTTTAATCCAGTACATTTTCATATTTAATTAGTTTGCCTCATTAACCACTAGAACGGAATGTGGAAATAATTACATGCCATGTTATAGACACAAATGATCAATGCTGTTTTCATGTGGGAAGCTGGCAGCGATATCTGCCCCGTTGATTAGCACAGACTAATGCACATGAAGTTAACTTTTTGTTTGTGTGTGTCTTTCTTTTACACACTCTCAATTATCTCTCTCTTTCTCAATCACACACACACACACACACACACACATACACACACACAGCAGAGGAAGTCCTTCCTCGGCGTTCTGACCAGAGGAAGTCCTTCCTGCAACCAAAGTGCAAAGCAGTGCTTCTGTTTAAGGTATGGTTACACTGTGTTTAAGGTATGGTTACACTGTGTTTAAGGTATGGTTACACTGTGTTTAAGGTATGGTTACACTGTGTTTAAGGTATGGTTACACTGTGTTTAAGGTATGGTTACACTGTGTTTAAGGTACGGTTACACTGTGTTTAAGGTATGGTTACACTGTGTTTAAGGTACGGTTACACTGTGTTTAAGGTACGGTTACACTGTGTTTAAGGTATAGAAATATGATTTATAATGTTACAGCCATGAGTGTAAACTGTAATACAATCAAATAGTCCTGAACATCAGCAGTTTTGTTATAGTAATGCACCTTGTTCATTCCATCTGTAGCAGACATCCAAACAGCACAACACACATCCTGGTCCATCTAATTCATTACCCAGCCTTGGTTACTGTGGCAGTGATAAATGTCATGTACATTACCTCTCCCCAACAACACGATGCTCCTGTTTCAACAGTCAAGAACATTTGGAATGACCTTCACAAGGTGCACAGCCAGCACAAAACACACGTTCAGTCAGTGAGCGAGAGCAGGGCAAGCTGCAGATTGGTTTCTTTTGTCCAGTCATGCAGGAACATGCATCACTGTCTCTGCTGCCTAATCCAACACAGCTAAGATGCAGAAATATCAGAACCTTCTGATGTGGTCATTAGACATGGAGGGACTGAGGCTGGGGGGGCTGAGGCTGTCTGCGAGGACGGAGGCTGTCTGGGAGGACGGAGGCTGGGGGGACTGAGGCTGTCTGCGAGGACGGAGGCTGGGGGGACTGAGGCTGTCTGGGGGGACGGAGGCTGGGGGGACTGAGGCTGTCTGGGGGGACGGAGGCTGTCTGGGAGGACAGAGGCTGTCTGGGAGGACGGAGGCTGGGGGGACTGAGGCTGTCTGGGGGGACGGAGGCTGTCTGGGAGGACGGAGGCTGTCTGGGGGGGCAGTGCATCACTGCATGATGTGACAGTGCATCACTGCATGATGTGACAGTGCATCACTGCATGATGTGACAGTGCATCACTGCATGATGTGACAGTGCATCACTGCATGATGTGACAATGCATCACTGCATGATGTGACAGTGCATCACTGCATGATGGGACAGTGCATCACTGCATGATGGGACAGTGCATCACTGCATGATGGGACAGTGCATCACTGCATGATGGGACAGTGCATCACTGCATGATGGGACAGTGCATCACTGCATGATGTGACAGTGCATCACTGCATGATGGGACAGTGCATCACTGCATGATGTGACAGTGCATCACTGCATGATGTGACAGTGCATCACTGCATGATGTGACAGTGCATCACTGCATGATGGGACAGTGCATCACTGTATGATGTGACAGTGTATCACTGCATGATTTGACAGTGTATCACTGCATGATGTGACAGTGCATCACTGCATGATGTGACAGTGCATCACTGCATGATGTGACAGTGCATCACTGCATGATGTGACAGTGTATCACTGCATGATGGGACAGTGCATCACTGCATGATGGGACAGTGCATCACTGTATGATGTGACAGTGTATCACTGCATGATTTGACAGTGTATCACTGCATGATGTGACAGTGCATCACTGCATGATGTGACAGTGCATCACTGCATGATGTGACAGTGTATCACTGCATGATGTGACAGTGCATCACTGCATGATGTGACAGTGCATCACTGCATGATGTGACAGTGCATCACTGCATGATGTGACAGTGCATCACTGCATGATGTGACAGTGCATCACTGCATGATGGGACAGTGCATCACTGCATGATGGGACAGTGCATCACTGCATGATGGGACAGTGCATCACTGCATGATGGGACAGTGCATCACTGCATGATGGGACAGTGCATCACTGCATGATGGGACAGTGCATCACTGCATGATGGGACAGTGCATCACTGCATGATGTGACAGTGCATCACTGCATGATGGGACAGTGCATCACTGCATGATGTGACAGTGCATCACTGCATGATGTGACAGTGCATCACTGCATGATGGGACAGTGCATCACTGCATGATGGGACAGTGCATCACTGCATGATGTGACAGTGCATCACTGCATGATGTGACAGTGCATCACTGCATGATGTGACAGTGTTTCACTGCATGAGTCTATATGCTGTTACATGATCATGACCAACACACATGTCACACACACATAAAAAGACACATACACACACACATACATACATACATACACACGTATACACACGTATATATACACACACACACACACACACACACACTGGGTTCCTGTGTGTTCACTGGCAATGATACACCCTAATGAACTGAAGTGTGCGCATCAGACCAGATAATCTGATTGGGCGACAGCATGAGCTGGTGTTCTGTTCCTCCATCCAAAGACCATTTCTGTTACTTATAAACACACACCACACACACACACACCACACACACCACACACACACCACACACACCACACACACACCACACACACCACACACACCACACACACACCACACACACCACACACACACCACACACACCACACACACCACACACACCACACACACACCACACACACACCACACACACACCAATCACACTACACACACCACACACACCACACACACCACACACACACCAATCACACTACACACACCACACACACCACACACACACCAATCACACTACACACACCACACACACCACACACACACCAATCACACCACACACACCACACACACACCAATCACACCACACACACCACACACACACCAATCACACCACACACACCACACACACACCAATCACACCACACACACCACACACACACCAATCACACCACACACACCACTGTGAGGATTGGTATTGTTTTCATACAGAGAGGTTATGTTGAAATCACACAGAACCTGGACCCCAAACCTGTGCTGATAAATCTTGCTTTCATAAACACGACACACAGGGCCAGTAGAATGATGTTTTTCATTTTTGTGTGTGACTATCTCTACTAGCTACAAGCAGACAGCATTAGTAAGGAAGCTGTTTGTTAGTATTTAGTCTAAGTCCGAAGGGACTCATTTTCCCAGACTCCCGCGGGAAGGAAAACCCCGGCTACCTACTTACCGGCAAAAACCCACTGCTGGGATTTGTCTACATCAGCTAAAACTACGACACACACACACTCAGCCACACACTCAGCCACACACTCAGCCACACACTCAATTACACATTTCTTGCCATCCTAGAAAGAACCATTTGCATGAAGCTTGTTGAGGATATTTAAATTAATGAAATGGAGAGGGGAACGTGAAAGATGAGAAATGGACTTGGAATGTCTGTGACTTTGAGTAATGCTGCTTACTGGAGGGAAACATGCAGGAGTTCCAAACACACACAGAATCTCCCTGCTTCTCCAACCTCACTGGGTTCATATCTAGTTAGTCAGCAGGGCTCAGATCAGCTTTTCTCAAACATCTTAGTACTACTGTATTATAACTGAATGCTCTTATAGTTCTTCTCTTTCACACTAATTTGGTATATATAGGGAGGGAGAGAGAGACAGCTGTAGTGAGAGACAGACAGATGTAGTGAGAGACAGACAGATCTAGTGAGAGACAGACAGATGTAGTGAGAGACAGACAGACGTAGTGAGAGAGAGACAGATGTAGTGAGAGAGAGATAGACAGATGTAGTGAGAGACAGACAGATCTAGTGAGAGACAGACAGATGTAGTGAGAGACAGACAGATGTAGTGAGAGAGAGACAGATGTAGTGAGAGAGAGATAGACAGATGTAGTGAGAGACAGACAGATCTAGTGAGAGACAGACAGATGTAGTGAGAGACAGACAGATGTAGTGAGAGAGAGACAGATGTAGTGAGAGAGAGATAGACAGATGTAGTGAGAGACAGACAGATGTAGTGAGAGACAGACAGATCTAGTGAGAGACAGACAGATGTAGTGAGAGACAGACAGATGTAGTGAGAGAGAGACAGATGTAGTGAGAGAGAGATAGACAGATGTAGTGAGAGACAGACAGATCTAGTGAGAGACAGACAGATGTAGTGAGAGACAGACAGATGTAGTGAGAAAGAGACAGATGTAGTGAGAGAGAGATAGACAGATGTAGTGAGAGACAGACAGATGTAGTGAGAGACAGACAGATGTAGTGAGAGATAGACAGCTGTAGTGAGAGACAGACAGATGTAGTGAGAGAGAGACAGATGTAGTGAGAGAGAGACAGACAGAGGGATGGAGAGACAGACAGATGTAGTGAGAGACAGACAGACAGAGGGATACAGACAGACAGACAGAGGGATGGAGAGACAGACAGACAGAGGGATGGAGAGACAGACAGACAGAGGGCTGGAGAGGGACAGAGGAAGGGAGAGAGAGCCTTTGAGTGTGAGGCTGTTCATGTTGAAGTTATGATATTGCACATTTGTATTCATGTTTTTTCTAATAGCAGAACTTCTCTTCCACACAAATTTCTCTTCATGTTTCAAGGGTTCATGGTTCTACCTCCCAAGAAGTGTAATTTGGTTCTGTTTCTATTCCAGTCAGGTTTTATAATTCGAGAACAATCCCTTTCCCCCGTCTTTCTTTCCATCACACATCGTTTCCAAACCAATAAACAGAGGTACTCTTCTGGAGAAATGTATTTATCTTTCCCATAAACTCCATTCTGGCTCCAATAGTCTCTCTTCAGTCGCTCTCGCAGACACTTAATTTCTATTAATGGTTCTGCAACTGGCTCTTGAATCGAATCAAATGTTGGATGGGAGACCAATGAGTGCACATGAGGAAATATGCATAAGCTATTATCATCTGTAATGTGTAGCCTTCCAGCTAATGCTGCTGTGCTCATTGTGTGTTTCAAGGAACATTCAGAGTTGGTGTGATCGTTCCTACATTAAGGTGGTACTGCAGATTGACTGTGTGTCTGAGTGTGTGTGTGTGTGTCTGAGTGTGTGTGTGTGTGTGTGTGAGTGTGTGTGTCTGAGTGTGTGTGTGTGTGTCTGAGTGTGTGTGAGTGTGTGTGTGTGTGTCAGTTCCTCTTTGTTTGACATACACAGACAAATTCGGTTCTTTATATCTCCACCCTGCACCCCCACCAACATCTCCACCCTGCACCCCCACCAACATCTCCACCCTGCACTCCCACCAACATCTTTTTCACATCATTTTGCACATCTGTTACTGCACCACCTGTACATTTTGTTCACTTTGCACATCTGCTCATTGCATCATTTGCACTAACTGTATATACATGCTACCCAATAATTTCCGCTTTGTAAAAAACCACTTGAATCTGTACATACCCTGTAGATTCTGATTATACTGTTCATAATATGTATAGGTTCCAGAGGAACAGGTCTACAGTCTGTACTCCAGAGGAACAGTCTGTGCTCCAGAGGAACAGTCTGTACTCCAGAGTAACAGTCTGTGCTCCAGAGGAAGAGTCTGTACTCCAGAGGAACAGTCTGTACTCCAGAGGAACAGGTCTACAGTCTGTGCTCCAGAGGAACAGGTCTACAGTCTTTGCTCCAGAGGACCAGTCTGTGCTCCAGAGGAGCAGTCTGTACTCCAGAGGCACAGTCTGTACTCCAGAGGAACAGGTCTACAGTCTTTGCTCCAGAGGAACAGTCTGTGCTCCAGAGGAACAGTCTGTACTCCAGAGGAACAGTCTGTACTCCAGAGGAACAGGTCTACAGTCTGTGCTCCAGAGGAACAGGTCTACAGTCTTTGCTCCAGAGGACCAGTCTGTGCTCCAGAGGAGCAGTCTGTACTCCAGAGGCACAGTCTGTACTCCAGAGGAACAGGTCTACAGTCTTTGCTCCAGAGGAACAGGTCTACAGTCTGTGCTCCAGAGGACCAGTCTGTGCTCCAGAGGAACAGTCTGTACTCCAGAGGAACAGTCTGTACTCCAGAGGAACAGGTCTACAGTCTGTACTCCAGAGGAACAGTCTGTACTCCAGAGGAACAGTCTGTACTCCAGAGGAACAGGTCTACAGTCTTTGCTCCAGAGGAACAGGTCTACAGTCTTTGCTCCAGAGGACCAGTCTGTGCTCCAGAGGAACAGTCTGTACTCCAGAGGAACAGTCTGTACTCCAGAGGAACAGGTCTACAGTCTGTACTCCAGAGGAACAGTCTGTACTCCAGAGGAACAGTCTGTACTCCAGAGGAACAGGTCTACAGTCTGTACTCCAGAGGAACAGGTCTACAGTCTGTGCTCCAGAGGAACAGGTCTACAGTCTGTGCTCCAGAGGAACAGTCTGTACTCCAGAGGAACAGTCTGTACTCCAGAGGAACAGGTCTACAGTCTGTGCTCCAGAGGAACAGGTCTACAGTCTGTGCTCCAGAGGAACAGTCTGTACTCCAGAGGAACAGGTCTACAGTCTGTGCTCCAGAGGAACAGGTCTACAGTCTGTGCTCCAGAGGAACAGGTCTACAGTCTGTACTCCAGAGGAACAGTCTGTGCTCCAGAGGAACAGTCTGTACTCCAGAGGAACAGTCTGTACTCCAGAGGAACAGGTCTACAGTCTGTGCTCCAGAGGAACAGGTCTACAGTCTTTGCTCCAGAGGACACGTCTGTGCTCCAGAGGAACAGTCTGTACTCCAGAGGAACAGTCTGTGCTCCAGAGGAACAGTCTGTACTCCAGAGGAACAGTCTGTGCTCCAGAGGAACAGTCTGTTCTCCAGAGGAACAGTCTGTACTCCAGAGTAACAGTCTGTGCTCCAGAGGAACAATCTGTACTCCAGAGTAACAGTCTGTACTCCAGAGGAACAGGTCTACAGTCTTTGCTCCAGAGGAACAGTCTGTACTCCAGAGTAACAGTCTGTACTCCAGAGGAACAGTCTGTGCTCCAGAGGAACAGGTCTACAGTCTTTGCTCCAGAGGAACAGTCTGTACTCCAGAGGAACAGTCTGTACTCCAGAGGAACAGTCTGTACTCCAGAGGAACAGTCTGTACTCCAGAGGAACAGGTCTACAGTCTTTGCTCCAGAGGAACAGTCTGTACTCCAGAGGAACAGTCTGTACTCCAGAGGAACAGTCTGTACTCCAGAGGAACAGTCTGTACTCCAGAGGAACAGGTCTACAGTCTTTGCTCCAGAGGAACAGTCTGTACTCCAGAGTAACAGTCTGTACTCCAGAGGAACAGTCTGTGCTCCAGAGGAACAGTCTGTACTCCAGAGGAACAGTCTGTACTCCAGACGCACAGGTCTACAGTCTGCTACAAATTCTCACTCTGGTCTCACACTGTTTAGCTGGAGATATGAACTATTTAAAATGTATAGTTTCTTCAAATTACCATATAAGTCATTCAAAATAACGCCCTGCCGACCGATGGTAAATGCCTTTTATTATTAAGCTCCCGAGGACTTGAATCAAAGAAATCTCAAAGCGTTTAGTTGAAGCGAATTTGCATTCAAACTTGAGTGCTTTTTATGACAGCATGCGCTTCTGTGTGTGTGTGTGTTTGTGTGTGTGTGTGTGTTTGTGTGTTTGTTTGTGTGTGTGTGTTTGTGTCCTTTCTTAAGATGATGTCAGCCTACATCTGTGTGCTCTGCATAAGTGAGAGAGGAGGCATTATCTGGCCAGATCCCCTCTGAAGAAAGGTGCCGCTCCACACACACACACACACACACCCATACACACACACACACACATACACACACATACACACACACATACACACACACATACACACACACATACACACACACATACACACACACATACACACACACATACACACACTTAAACACACACACATACACACACACACACACACAGAATCCCAGCTGGCACAGTGTTAAAACACATAGCTGTGCCACATCCTGTGACTCATGTCACTGATCATCTCTCCTCCCTGTGAATGAAACATTTATTGGAAACTGGAGCTTTTTGTTCTGGAGTTAAAGTTCATGTAAATTCAAATTTCTTTTTCATCCATACTGCCTTTCAATCTAAATAATATTGCTCTCAAACCAAAAAACATAAATGAGATATATTATATATAATGTCAGATATACAATATTCAATATGAATGTTTGGTGATGTACGGACTGGAGGGCTCTTCCATTCAGTATCGTCATTCAGTCTCTGTGGAGTGACTTGACTTCCTCCTATAGACTAACTCAGCATTACTGCATGACTCAGAGTCATAACTGGAGATCTTACTCTCCCTGCAGCACCAAGACTGTGGAGGAAAGACAGCTCACGTATGGAACACAGAAGTGTCATTCATTCATTCTAACTCTATGGTTTGGAACAGTTCTGGGGACATGCGATCATTGTTCAGCTGGAGATATTATGGCTCTGTTCTAATCAGGGATTGGTTGAACAAAGGATGAAAGACACACAGAGTGAGAGAGAGAAAGTGAGAGAGGAGACAGAGGGTCATATACTGAGGACTAACAGGATGACTGAGTTCAAGTGGCTTCTGGGACAGAACACTGGACTCCATTCACCTTCAGGACTACAGATATGACAGCACTGTAATAAAGCCATGAATTACAAGTTATTACACTAACTAAAAATAAATTATTAGACTTAGGAGAGGAAACTAAGTTAGATGTAATAACTATGCAGAGCAGGTGACAGATCTATATTGGATGTTATATGTGATGAATGACTATTAAAATGCATAAATACAGCATTAATATTTTACTTCAGCAGTGTTTCAAGTGCAGGGGTTGTTCCAGATCATACTTCTGCTAAATGTCTCATTAACCCATTGCCAGTAGATGCAGACTATACAGGAAACGAACCCTAACCCAGAATAAGAAAGCAGGGTGACACTGACACCTGGTGTCAGAGGAAGGTACTGCGTTTCCCCTGCTCTTTCCAGACAAGCAGTACACAGCACATGGTGCCAGGCTGGAGAAAGAGAAAGCTGGAGAGAAGAGAGAGAGGGAGAGAGAGAGAGGGAGAGAGAGAGAGAGGGAGAGAGAGAGGGAGAGAGGGAGAGCAAGGGAGAGAGAGAGGGAGAGCAAGAGAGAGAGAGAGAGAAGAGGGAGAGCAAGAGAGAGAGAGGGAGAGCGGGAGAGAGCGACAGAGTGAAGGAGACGGAAACAGAGAGCTGGACTAAAGAGAGAGAGATCTGCAGTGAGAGAGATCTGCAGTGGGAGAAATCTGCTGGGAAGGAGAGAGGGAAGGAGAGAGGGAAGGAGAGGGAAGGAGAGGGAAGGAGAGGGAAGGAGAGGGAAGGAGAGAGGGAAGGAGAGAGGGAAGGAGAGGGAAGGAGAGAGGGAAGGAGAGGGAAGGAGAGGGAAGGAGAGGGAAGGAGAGAGTGAAGGAGAGGGAAGGGGAGAGGGAAGGAGAGGGAAGGAGAGGGAAGGAGAGGGAAGGAGAGAGGGAAGGAGAGGGAAGGAGAGGGAAGGAGAGAGGGAAGGAGAGAGGGAAGGAGAGGGAGGGAGAGGGAGGGAGAGAGGGAAGGAGAGGGAAGGAGAGAGTGAAGGAGAGGGAAGGAGAGAGTGAAGGAGAGGGAAGGAGAGGGAAGGAAAGAGTGAAGGAGAGGGAAGGAGAGGGAAGGAGAGGGAGGGAGAGAGGGAAGGAGAGAGGGAAGGAGAGGGAGGGAGAGAGGGAAGGAGAGGGAAGGAGAGAGTGAAGGAGAGGGAAGGAGAGAGGGAAGGAGAGGGAAGGAGAGAGGGAAGGAGAGGGAAGGAGAGGGAGGGAGAGAGGGAAGGAGAGGGAAGGAGAGAGGGAAGGAGAGAGGGAAGGAGGGAGGGAAGGAGAGAGGGAAGGAGAGAGGGAAGGAGAGAGGGAAGGAGAGGGAAGGAGAGGGAAGGAGAGAGTGAAGGGGAGAGTGAAGGGGAGGGAAGGAGAGGGAAGGAGAGGGAAGGAGAGGGAAGGAGAGGGAAGGAGGGAGGGAAGGAGAGGGAAGGAGAGAGGGAAGGAGAGAGGGAAGGAGAGAGGGAAGGAGAGAGGAAAGGAGAGAGAAATATCTGAAACATGGCAACGTTATAAAGTTTGAGCACGAAACAATTCAGCTGTGATATTAGCCTACATACGAGATAAAAATTACACACAACTGCATCAAGTGACAAACATTTTATTTGTATATTTTCCCCGATGCATCTTACTGAGAACTACATACAAGTTGTACACACAAGAACTCAGGACACGTGTGCTAGCACACACACAATCCAGTTACATGTCTGTACAGTTTGTTCCATGAACTTGTTATGCACTCTT
Source organism: Protosalanx chinensis (assembly GCA_030340685.1). Lineage (NCBI taxonomy): Eukaryota > Metazoa > Chordata > Actinopteri > Osmeriformes > Salangidae > Protosalanx > Protosalanx chinensis. Next base: position 11,502,807 of record CM059334.1, on the reverse strand, counting down.
TAAAGGAGTCGGTGTCAGTGAGTGGTTAGAGTGTTGGGCTGTGATCAGGATGTCAGGTGACTGAGTGGTTAGAGTGTTGGGCTGTGATCAGGATGTCAGGTGACTGAGTGGTTAGAGTGTTGGGCTGTGATCAGGATGTCAGGTGACTGAGGCAACATGACGTTGTGTCCTTGGGCAAGACACTTCACCCTACTTGCCCCAGGGTTAGGGTTAGGGTCAGGGTTAAGGTTAGGTTAATGTCCCTGTATGTGCTTTATGTTGCTCTGGATAAGAGCGTCTGCTAAATGACTAAATATAAAATAGACGGGATTAGGTCTGTGTGTTCAGGTGGAGGAGAAATATTTTCAGGCTTTAAACTTCACAGATATACAGTATTTTATTCATTTCCGCCTCTCCCTGCACCCCCACCCTTCCCCCAACATTGTCTGTTGTCTAGTTACAGTGCACATATTTCAACATTTACAAATCTATGTAGCTTTAGGTACATCAGATGTTTCAAAGAGGACTGATTTCTACAGATATGTTAATTAAATATTTACATTGAAATCCAAATTGGCAAATGTAATTGGCACCATCTGCCAATCACCATCTGCCAATCACCATCTGCCAATCATAACCATAACCTCACTAACCTAACCCTGGAACTATAACTCTATAACCTCACTAACCTAACCCTGGAACTATAACTCTATAACCTCACTAACCTAACCCTGGAACTATAAGTCTATAACCTCACTAACCTAACCCTGGAACTATAACTCTATAACCTCACTAACCTAACCCTGGAACTATAACTCTATAACCTCACTAACCTAACCCTGGAACTATAACTCTATAACCTCACTAACCTAACCCTGGAACTATAACTCTATAACCTCACTAACCTAACCCTGGAACTATAACTCTATAACCTCACTAACCTAACCCTGGAACTATAACTCTATAACTTTAATTCGATGTCCCTTACCATTTTCCTGAGATTGTAATGATGTTCGCAGGCTAGTTGTTCACACATCTACTGCATGAGGACAGAATCCCTGTCATCTTAATTCTCATATGAATCCCAGTCTGAGTAGAAGCATCTGCTAAATAATCACAGTTTATGACGTCTTGATCCTATGTTCTTTAAATAGGTCACATGTAATCCTGCTTTCCACCAGAGGAGGGGGCCAAACTCCTCGTAGCTGCAAACGAAAGTGAAATTAACACAATAAACACTTAATTCTTGAGTTTATTCTTAACCCTGTAATTTACCACGTTTAAAAAAAATATTTTCACAACATTTGAAAAGTAACGATTTTTGAAAGCTATGCTAGGGTTTTTAATGTGTGGAGTTTTACAGTGGATGGTGGATTAAGTGGATGTAAAAAACCTTGTTAATTGAACACAACCGTTTATATGATTAACTTTTAAACACAAGTCAATTGATTCTACATCTTCTGTATGACTAAAAATCTCTTCCTTAATGCTGCTCTGATCTCCACTATTCAACCTGAACTCTCTCTAATGCTGCTCTGATCTCCACTGTACAACCTGAACTGTGTTGATAGAATTCATGGCAGCCAGGATGTACTTATTGTCACAGACAACCTGCTGCTTCTGAAGGAGTTCTGTTTGAATGCTCTTCTCTGCAGGATAGGGACGATCTGTACACTGATTGTCACGTAATTGGTTTTGAGGCAAAAATAAATATAAAAATCATCTTTAAGATTTACAGTAGATTTGCTTTAGACATTCTTACCATTACCTTTGATAAGTGGTTCGTGGTGCACATTTTCTTGGTCTCCCGCAATCAAAAACCAAACAAATTAAAGGACATAACACAGCATTTGGACCTTCTAGGACCTGTGTGTAGGTGCAGGTGGGGGACCAGAGAAAGGAGATACTCCTTTAAGTCTTGCTATGAATCCCAGCAGTATCCAGTCACTTCTCTGTGGTTTGGTAGCTGTCTGCTGCGATGATGTGGTGCTGGGTTCAAGAGTCGAATCAGGAGTTCAGAAGACCAGAACCAGATGACCAGGATCTGAAGACCAGGAGACCAGGAGACCAGGACCAGAAGACCAGGACCAGAAGACCAGGAGACCAGGACCAGAAGACCAGGAGACCAGGATCTGAAGACCAGAACACCAGAACCAGAAGAGCAGGAGACCAGGAGACCAGGAGACCAGGATCTGAAGACCAGAACACCAGAAGACCAGAACCAGAAGAGCAGGAGACCCGAAGACCAGGAGACCAGGAGACCAGGACCAGAAGACCAAGAGACCAGAAGACCAAGAGACCAGAAGACCAGGAGACCAAGAGACCAGGAGACCAAAATACCAGGAGACCAGGAGATCAGGACCAGAAGACCAAGAGACCAGAAGACCAGGAGACCAGGATCTAAAGACCAGGAGACTAGGAGACCAAGACCAGGAGACCAGTATCTGAAGACCAGGAGACCAGGACCAGAAGACCAGGAGACCAGGATCTGAAGACCAGGAGACCAGGGCCAGAAGACCAGGAGACCAGGAGACTAGGAGACCAGGACCAGAAGACTAGGAGACCAGGACCAGGAGACTAGGAGACCAGGACCAGGAGATCAGGTCCAGGAGACCAGGACCAGAAGAGCAGGAGAACAGAAGACCAGGAGACCAGGAGACTAGGACCAGGAGACCAGGAACAGGAAACCAGGATACCAGTGGACCAGGAGACCAGTGGACCAGAGTTCGGTTATTGTTATAGATACATAAAGGTTAGGGTTGTAGTGTTAGGGTTGTAGTGTTAGGGTTGTAGTGTTAGGGTTGTAGTGTTAGGGTTAGTGGCATTGGCTACCTTCCTAAAGGGCCAAACAGGGGTTTCCAGGTGTATCTCAGAAAGGTGTTTCCAGGTGTATCTCAGAAATGTGTTTCCAGGAGAATATGTCATTTTTTCCTAAGAACTGATGGCATCGTTTATGGGAGTAATCATGTGTAAGATCTACACCTGTATGTGGCCCCAAGCTTGACCTGCAAATAATATGTTAACTATACTAACCAAAACATAACATGGCATGTGTGCACATACAGAAGTACAAACAATCTACTACAAAACCATTATGATATCCAGATAAGAATGGTGCTGATGTATCTAAAGTATATATATATATATATACACTCAGTTTATTATTTATATCTATTGATTGAACCACTGACGATATCATGTGCAACCACAAGAGATGGCAGGCAAAGCATTTACACATTTAGTTTGGCAGGCATGCCCAACCACAACCACAACCACAGTCTGCAAGCAGATACCATGCCTGCCTCAAAGTCCAAAAGGTCCTGGCAAAAGCCATCCGTGAATCAGTGATGGAGCCACTGGCGTGTGCTCAGGTGATGAAGATGCTGGACTCAGGGGATGAAGATGCTGGGCTCAGGAGATGAAGATGCTGGGCTCAGGTGATGAAGATGCTGGGCTCAGGGGATGAAGATGCTGGGCTCAGGTGATGAAGATGCTGGGCTCAGGGGATGAAGATGCTGGGCTCAGGTGATGAAGATGCTGGGCTCAGGGGATGAAGATGCTGGACTCAGGTGATGAAGATGCTGGACTCAGGTGATGAAGATGCTGGGCTCAGGGGATGAAGATGCTGGGCTCAGGGGATGAAGATGCTGGGCTCAGGTGATGAAGATGCTGGGCTCAGGGGATGAAGATGCTGGACTCAGGTGATGAAGATGCTGGACTCAGGGGATGAAGATGCTGGGCTCAGGGGATGAAGATGCTGGGCTCAAGTGATGAAGATGCTGGGCTCAGGTGATGAAGATGCTGGGCTCAGGTGATGAAGATGCTGGACTCAGGTGATGAAGATGCTGGGCTCAGGTGATGAAGATGCTGGGCTCAGGTGATGAAGATGCTGGACTCAGGTGATGAAGATGCTGGACTCAGGTGATGAAGATGCTGGACTGGACTCAGGTGAGTGTCTGAACTCTGCAGCTGGCCTAGTGTGGAGTCACATGGGGCTCAGGGTCCCTGTGACAACCTGGAGAGCTGAAACATGTCTGGGGCTGGGGCTCACTCTCTATCTAACTCACTCTGTCTGTCTAACTCTCTACCTAACTCACTCTCTCTGTCTAACTCTCTACCTAGCTCACTCTCTCTATCTAACTCTCTACCTCTCTCTCACTCCACTTACACCCTCTCTCTGCCTCTTGACAGATGACTATGCTGGTTGTGGAACACAGGGCACAGTGGACACATGGATGAGGGTGAGTGGGGTGTGGAAGTCAGCAGGAAGGCGAGGGCCGGGGGGTTTGGGGTGGGAGGCAGTGTGGAGGGGAGGGTTTGGGGTGGGAGTGGCCAGGTCAGGGGTGGGAGTGGCCAGGTCAGGGGTGGGAGTGGCCAGGTCAGCGGTGGGAGTGGCCAGTCAGCAGTGGCAGCCTTTCTCAGCTGCAGCCACTGCTTCCTCGTCCTCAGAGGGGTACAGGACCTTAGCAGTGAGGCCGCTCTTCACCCCGTCCCAGCCGTCTCGTGTGCAGATCTCCCCCATCATCATCAACTGGAAGATGTCTCTGGTCAGCAGCTCGAACGCTCGCTCAACGTTGCTGTTGCACTTGGCAGACGTCTCTACGTAGCGGAGCCCCAACTCTGCTGCCAGCTGCTCTGCCTCCTCACGACTCACCCGCCTCTCCTTGGTGAGGTCACTCTTGTGTCCAATCAGAATGTACACCATGTGGTGAGGCAGGATGTGCTCACTCACTTCCTTATGCCACTCCCTCACATGGTCGAAGCTTTTGCGATTGGTCAGGTCAAAAACCAGCAAGCCTCCCACAGAATTACGGTAGTAGGAAGTGGTGATGGACCTGAGAGGGAAACAGAGACATGTTGGCAGTTCACATAACCAGAAAGGAAGTCTACATAATGATCAGTGTAACCTTGAGCCCAGCCCTGACCCCACCAGGGCCCCAACCCAGCCCTGACCCCACCAGGGCCCCAACCCAGCCCTGACCCCACCAGGGCCCCAACCCAGCCCTGACCCCACCAGGGCCCCAACCCAGCCCTGACCCCACCAGGGCCCCAGCCCAGCCCTGACCCCACCAGGGCCCCAACCCAGCCCTGACCCCACCAGGGCCCCAACCCAGCCCTGACCCCACCAGGGCCCCAACCCAGCCCTGACCCCACCAGGGCCCCAACCCAGCCCTGACCCCACCAGGGCCCCAACCCAGCCCTGACCCCACCAGGGCCCCAGCCCTGACCCCACCAGGGCCCCAGCCCAGCCCTGACCCCACCAGGGCCCCAACCCTGACCCCACCAGGGCCCCAGCCCTGACCCCACCAGGGCCCCAACCCAGCCCTGACCCCACCAGGGCCCCAACCCTGACCCCACCAGGGCCCCAACCCTGACCCAACCAGGGCCCCAACCCTGACCCCACCAGGGCCCCAACCCAGCCCTGACCCCACCAGGGCCCCAGCCCTGACCCCACCAGGGCCCCAACCCAGCCCTGACCCCACCAGGGCCCCAGCCCTGACCCCACCAGGGCCCCAGCCCTGACCCCACCAGGGCCCCAGCCCTGACCCCACCAGGGCCCCAACCCTGACCCAACCAGGGCCCCAACCCTGACCCAACCAGGGCCCCAACCCAGCCCTGACCCCACCAGGGCCCCAGCCCAGCCCTGACCCCACCAGGGCCCCAGCCCAGCCCTGACCCCACCGGGACCCCAACCTTGACCCCACCAGGGTCCAAATCCTGACCCTGACAGTGTCTCATCTCTTCTCTTCCTCTGGAACAGATACAACAGAACTCATCTGGATGAGATGTTAGGATCTTATTCTTTGTTCAGATGCATGACTGAACAGGCCTATGATCATGTCTACACCAGCTGTTAGGAGTCTTCTGTAGACTACCTCTAGGTACCTTTTATTCAGTAACACTGATCGTTTTAGCATTAGATGCAACATAGATCTGAAGGCAAAGTTTACAAAGTGTAATAGGAGGCCTTTTGCTTCTGAACGATGAATTGCTGCGTGACATCCGGGGCAGCAACTGGAAGACTAGGGATGTTTACTAAGCTCTCTCTGCGCTCAGCTGATGGCATGGATGCAAATGTCTAGGCTGTATCGTGTAGACATAATATTCATTCTACATTATTGAAGATAAAACATGATATACAAACCATTATTCTTTGTCAAAATGTAAACGGCAAATTTGAAGGAAATTCGTTCTCGTTTCATGAGGCCGTCTGTAAGTCGGTCTGTATATCAACCGTGAATGAATGTTAATTATGCTCCAGTTGGCCGCTTTTTATTAAGGAGTGAAGGAGATGACCTCTGTCCACTGAGCCCAACATCATATTAACACTAACCGTTTGAACACACATATAAAGGCTGTAAAGTCTATTTTGTCGTCGTACAAAATGTCCGTAAATGCTACAGACATATTGAAGGCTCATGATTTTAACATCTTCTGAGTGATAACAGACAAATGATGGCGGATAAAACCCCAAGTTCATCATTTAGATTTAGATGGTCTTGAATCTGTTCTTCGTCTCACCTGAATCGTTCCTGTCCAGCAGTATCCCACAGCTGAAGCTTGATCTTCACTCCTGGTTCGATGTCTAATGAACGAGCATAAAAATCCACTCCTACTGTTGGATCAGCAGCATCGCTGTATAAACCATCAGTGAAGCGTTTTAACAAAGACGATTTTCCAACAGTAGAATCTCCCAGTAAAATGATCCTAAACTGATATTGCCACAGAATATCCATCTCATGTCTGAGAAAGGTTCACCTACTGGAAACAAAGCTGCGCTGCAGTCTGAGTCTCTGACATCATGTGATCACAGATCATGCCTAAAACATGTATGCTGCTCCCATCTAGATGAAACGGTACGAGAGTAAAACCCATGTTGAAATGGAGGCTTTAATTTGGTTCTTTTACACGCCAACATGTATCCCCAAAATATCGGTTCAGTTAATATATCAAATGATGTCCCTATTTGTGTTTGTAGCGCACATTCTGGCGTTTTGTTCTTTAATTCTGCCACAGAGCGCATTTCTGACATGCATGAACAGGAACAAGACGACACTTCACAGGCTCTCACCCCAGACATGGTATCATGGTTTAGTGGAATAAAATGACAAATGGTTTGTTTAAAGCATTCAAAATCCATAAAGACACGCAGGGTTTGTCCTGCAGACAGCAGCCCAGCCCTCCAGCCCCCTCCAGCCCCCTCATCCCTGCCCTCCAGCCACCTCCAGCCCCCTCCAGCCCCCTCATCCCTGCCCTCCAGCCACCTCCAGCCCCCTCCAGCCTCCTCCTCCCAGCCCTCCAGCCCTCCAGCCCTCCAGCCCTCCAGCCCCCTCCTCCCTGCCCTCCAGCCCTCCAGCCACCTCCAGCCCCCTCCAGCCCCCTCCTCCCTGCCCTCCAGCCCTCCAGCCCCCTCCAGCCCCCTCCTCCCTGCCCTCCAGCCCTCCAGCCCCCTCCTCCCTGCCCTCCAGCCCTCCAGCCACCTCCAGCCCCCTCCTCCCTGCCCTCCAGCCCTCCAGCCCTCCAGCCCTCCAGCCTCCTCCTCCAGCCCTCCAGCCCTCCAGCCTCCTCCTCCAGCCCTCCAGCCCTCCAGCCCTCCAGCCCTCCTGCCCTCCAGCCCTCCAGCCCTCCAGCCCTCCAGCCCTCCAGCCTCCTCCTCCAGCCCTCCAGCCCTCCAGCCCTCCTGCCCTCCAGCCCTCCAGCCCTCCAGCCTCCTCCTCCAGCCCTCCAGCCTCCTCCTCCAGCCCTCCAGCCCCCTCGGCCCTGTCCATGGTGCTGAAACTGACTGAACATGGTCTGATTGTTTACTCAGCAGCTAGAAAACCCGGCAGATCCATTCCACTCGCTCACTTATTCGTCTTTATTAGAGACAAACAATATTATAGGAAATGTCAGTTTGTCAGGTGAGCTTGTCTATTTGGCCTTCATCTTATTCTGAAATGATTTGTCTGTTTTTCATCCCTGACATGCTGGTGACAACGACACCTCATCTCTGCAGCTGAGATGTTCCCATGACCTTAAAACAGAAGCTCCTTCAGAAAGCAGAGAGAATCCTTTTTATAACAAGTGGAGCCCACAGTGGGGTTGATATAGGCCACCCCCCTCACCCCCTCACCCCCCTCACCCCCTAACCCCCCTCACCCCCTCACCCCCTGCTGATCTGGGGTCTGGGTCCTGCTGATCTGGGGTCTGGGTCCTGCTGATCTGGGGTCTGGGTCCTGCTGATCTGGGGTCTGGGTCCTGATTAGCTGGGGTGGTTGTAGGATGGTGCTCAGAATAAGATTATATCTGAGGTCAGAACACTGTGCAGTAGAATAGTTCAAATATATATAATTTTGTACATAATTATATTATTATATGAATACAATATAAGCTCCCATGCTATCGCTACACTATATCCTTGTTACCCCTTTTCCTCCAGTGCGTCGTGCATTTTACGCTTGTAGGCGCAGGCACACTTTTAGTAAGAATCCTGCGCACTGTTGAGACCCCTGTTCAGGGTCATGCTGGTAAATGGACCTCACGTTAAAATGAGAGTAAACGTTGGTGTATGAAGTTAACTTTTTCTGAAAAGTGAAGTATTGATACTAGAATAATCAATTAAAATGCAGAAATTATGAATTTGTATTTAATTATCCCATCTCTAATGAAGAACTCTGAATTCAATTGGTTTAATATAATGTTCAGAAGAATAAAAAAGTTTAAGAACAAATAGCTAAAGATGAAAAGCGCCCTTTGGTTTGACATTTTTAAAAACATTCCGTATCAAGTCTATATAATAATAATATGAACACATTTTACATTTATTAATTTGCATTACATGATAAATGATTGATATACTGAGAAATCTAAACATTGCTGAATCGCTCTACCTTTTATGAAGGTCTCTTTAGAGGCTGTTGTTGTAAACATGCATTTTTACATACTATCATCTGCCTCAATCTAGAGAACATGATAACAGGTGCCTGTGACTAGAGGAGGATGGGGTGAGTGAGGGGAAAGGGGCATTTCTGTGAGTGGGGTGGGGCAGGGGAGGGAAGAGATGGTGCCTGCTGGACACTGGCCAGGGAGGCAACAGGAGGACTTAGCATCGTCCCATGCTGGGCAGCCAGCCGCAGGGAGCCAGACGAAGGATAACCCCCCAAAAGAGATGCCCCCCTCCGACCGCCCTGGAGGAAGGAGGCTTGGGAGGAGGGGGACAACGGGGGGCCAGGCCCAAGAAAATTGGTGTCTGAAGCAGGAGCGAATCGCTGGCACACCGGGACAGGTGAGACACTAGGTGCGTCCCCACAGGGTCGGAGCTCCGCCCCTCCAGAGAGCTCAGGTACCGAACCACCTCCCCAACACACTCCCTGAACCCTAGCATGCGATAGTCCCCTGCCAAGACACGGGCATCGATGTAGCCTGAAGAAAGAGAGGGATAGGGTTAGGGTGGGAGGGAGGGAGGGAGGGAGGGAGGGAAAGAGCGAGGGGGGGAGGGAGGGTCAGAGGGAGGGGGGGAGGGACAGAGGGGGACAGAGGGGGGGGAAGAGGGAGGGGGGGGAGGGAGGGAAAGAGGGAGGGGGGAGGGAGGCAAAGAGGGAGGGGTGGAGAGAGGACAGAGGGGGGGGGAAGGCACAGAGGGAGGGACGGAGGGTGAGAGGGAGGGAAAGAGGGAGGGGGGTGGAAGGGAAAGAGGGAGGGGGTGGGAGGGCAAGAGCGAGGGGGGGAGGGACAGTGGGAGGGGGGACAGAGGGAGGGCGGGAGGGAGGGGGGAGGCTTACCTTGCCACCCATTAGCATGCAACAGTTTAAGGTGGTCCACAGTCATCTGCAGGATCTCAGCCTTCTCCAGTTTGGGAGGAACCCTGGTGGAGGGAAAAAGAGGACATGCTACCTTAAAACGACTTGCAAGGGGGAGGGGTGCCAGTTGTCTTCCTGCTGATTGGCTGGTTACCTGATTGGCCAGTTACCTGTTTCTCGAAGGCACTGGGAACTAGCTCCTTAGCTCTGATAGGCTGTGGTTGATACGATCTCTACGTCTCTTTTCAATAATCTGAACAGAGAAGCAAATACATTATCAGAACCAGGATCATCCTTCAACACTGAGCCAGGTGTTAGGGTTACTATGTGATGACACTGAGCCAGGTGTTAGGGATACTATGTGATGACACTGAGCCAGGTGTTAGGGTTACTATGTGATGGACACTGAGCCAGGTGTTAGGGATACTATGTGATGACACTGAGCCAGGTGTTAGGGTCTTACTATGT
>CM059334.1:11461622-11492081 GCA_030340685.1 Protosalanx chinensis | reverse complement strand
TGGTTATGATTCCAGCTCCCTGTAGAAGAAGAAGTCCCACAGTCCTACAATGAGAAAAACAAAATGAAAAAAAGGTCTGAAGAATGGTTGGTGGGAGCTGTGACTCTAAAGACAGTCTAGCTTCCCAAATCAGACACTGTAATCCTCTACCACGTCACACACACACAGGGCACACACACAGGGCATACATATTAGATTAGATTCACTTTTAATGTCATTACACAGGTACAAGTACAGGGTAACGAAATACAGTTAGCATCCAACCACAAGTGCAAAACAGTTATTACAACAGAATATAATTGTAATTGTATACTCAGAATATACATAGTATGAACAGTATAATAAGAATATACAGGGTATGTACAGATTAAGTGATTTACACACATATACACACACACACAACACACATATACACACACACCAGGATGCACACACAGGACACACACATACACACACATATATGCACACACACAAGACACATATATAAACATACAGCACACACACACACGGGACACAAATATACACACACAGGACACACACAGAGAGAACACACAATCTATACACACACAGGACACACACAGGACACACATACACACATCTATACAAACATATACACACACATATATATACACATACAGGACACACATATACACACACATATTTACACAAATACAGGACACACATATACACACATATGCAAAACAAAGCCTTCCACCACATCACACACAGGACACAATATTCATGGCCACAAGAGAGAGAGGAAGGAAGGAAGAGAGAGGAAGGGAAGAGAGAGAGGAAGGGAAGAGAGAGAGGAAGGGAAGAGAGAGAGAGGAAGGAAGGAAGGGAGAGAGGAAGGAAGAGAGAGAGAAGAAGAAGGAGAGAGAGAGGAAGGGAAGAGAGAGAGGAAAGGAAGGAAGGAGAGAGAGAGGAAGGAAGAGAGAGAGGAAGGGAAGAGAGAGAGGAAGGAGAGAGAGGAAGGGAAGAGAGAGGAAGGGAAGAGAGAGAGAGGAAGGGAGAGAGAGAGGAAGGAGAGAGAGGAAGGGAAGAGAGAGGAAGGGAAGAGAGAGAGAGGAAGGGAAGAGAGAGAGGAAGGGAAGAGAGAGGAGAGGAAGGGAAGAGAGAGAGGAAGGGAAGAGAGAGAGAGGAAGGAAGGAAGAAGAGAGAAGAAGGAAGGAGAGAGAGAGAAGGAGAGAGAGAGAGGAAGGGAAGAGAGAGAGAGGAAGGGAAGAGAGAGAGAGGAAGGGAAGAGAGAGAGAGGAAGGAGAGAGAGGAAGGGAAGAGAGAGAGGAAGGGAAGAGAGAGAGAGGAAGGGAAGAGAGAGAGAGAGGAAGGAGAGAGAGAGAGGAAGGAGAGAGAGGAAGGGAAGAGAGAGAGAGGAAGGGAAGAGAGAGAGAGAGGAGAGAGAGGAAGGGAAGAGAGAGAGAGAGGAAGGGAAGAGAGAGAGAGGAAGGAGAGAGAGGAAGGGAAGAGAGAGAGGAAGGGAAGAGAGAGAGGAAGGAGAGAGAGGAAGGGAAGAGAGAGAGAGAAGGAGAGAGAGGAAGGGAAGAGAGAGAGGAAGGGAAGAGAGAGAGAGGAAGGGAAGAGAGAGAGAGGAAGGGAAGAGAGAGAGAGGAAGGATGAGAGAGAAGGAGAGTGAGAGAGGAAGGGAGAAGAGAGGGAAGGAGAGAGAGAGAAGGGAAGAGAGAGAGAGGAAGGAGAGGGAGAGAGGAGAGGGAAGAGAGAGAGAGGAAGGGAAGGAGATGCTTCTGTCTCTCTTCTCTCCCTTCTGTCCTCCACCACTCTGACCACAGAACAGTGGGGTCTCTCTTACAGGCGCCCGGAAGATTATCCTCAGAATGATGAGTATTATTTGATCACAGGGATGAAGGACAAAGAGATAAATGACACACACACACACATTACCACACACACACACACACAGACAACACATTACCACACACACACACACACACATTACCACACACCACACACAGACACACATTACCACACACACACACATTACCACACACACACACACACACACACACATTACCACACACACACACACACAGACACACATTACCACACACACACACACATTACCACATACACACACATTACCATATACACACACACAAACATTACCACACACACACAAAAATTACCACACACATTCTCATATCTTGAGACAAGAACAAGAACACATAAAACATGCACATAGTTTGATCTTGGACACAAACACACACACACACACACCACATTCTCTGTACACCACCGGTTCACCACACTGCAGTCTGAGCACTTTGATGTGTGACTCAGGGTCCTTCTGGACCCCAAACTGGATTCCTGACATTCTGAGAGACTTCTAACAGTTCTCTGCTCATGCTTGTCTTCCTGGAGATAGAAACGTTTCCCTCCCTCCCTCCCTCTCTATCCTCCCCCCCCTCATCCTCCTCCCCCCTCTCCTGCTGTGTACAACCACACATTACACTGCCAATGGTAAAAACACATAACTGTTTAATGAAAGGAACCTTCAGATCTCGCGTGTTAGAGTGTCTGCCCTCTAGTGTGAGAGGGAACGTCTCAGTTTTTATGTTCCCAGCAGAACTAGTATGACACATTATTTTTTTCATTAAACATTATATGATTTATGTGATGATACGTCAAAATAAAACAATATTTTTTGTAAATAAATGAATGATGAATCAATGAATCAAACTTTAATTACGATGTATCCTTCTTCACTAGCCCCGCCCTTTGGAGCTTTTCCCAAGTCTGATTGGATGACTGTTTCCGGAAAAGGAAGTGGTCACCAGCACAGCAATACGTTAACACTTTAAAGATCTGCGGTGTTTCTAACTACAGGTTCGTTATTTCTGACATATTTCAGCTGTTTTCGTCACCAGGTTCAGATATATGAGCAGTGTTGGTGTCTCTGATCTTAGAACACATTAGAAGTTCTGCTTTAGTACAGCAGCAGTACAGATCCTGAGATGATGTCAGGTAGACTGAAGTCTGTAGACTCATCTTAAGGTCCTTATGAACACCTGGAATCTGTTATAGTTCTTCCTTTGGTTTCTCGCATGTAAGTTTCATAATCTATAAACCTGCTGTGTTTGGGGTTTATCATGTTGCTATGCTCAGTGACCGATGCTCTTTGTAAAGCAGCTCGGTCATAATGCAGCTCGGTGATAATGCTAACCCTGCTCTCTCTCTCTGCCCCTCTCTCTCTCTCTGCCCTCTCTCTCTCTCTGCCCTCTCTCTCTCTGCCCTCTCTCTCTCTCTGCCCTCTCTCTCTCTCTGCCCTCTCTCTCTCTCTGCCCCTCTCTCTCTCTCTGCCCTCTCTCTCTCTCTGCCCTCTCTCTCTCTCTGCCCTCTCTCTCTCTGCCCTCTCTCTCTGCCCTCTCTCTCTCTGCCCTCTCTCTCTGCCCTCGCTCTCTGCCCTCTCTCTCTGCCCTCTCTCTCTGCCCTCTCTCTCTACCCTCTCTCTCTGCCCTCTCTCTCTGCCCTCTCTCTCTGCCCTCTCTCTCTGCCCTCTCTCTCTCTGCCCTCTCTCTCTGCCCTCTCTCTCTGCCCTCTCTCTCTGCCCTCTCTCTCTCCCCTCTCTCTCTGCCCTCTCTCTCTCTGCCCTCTCTCTCTGCCCTCTCTCTCTCTGTCCTCTCTCTCTGCCTCTCTCTCTACCCTCTCTCTCTGCCCTCTCTCTCTCTGCCCTCTCTCTCTGCCCTCTCTCTCTGCCCTCTCTCTCTCTGCCCTCTCTCTCTGCCCTCTCTCTCTGCCCTCTCTCTCTCTGCCCTCTCTCTCTCTGCCCTCTCTCTCTGCCCTCTCTCTCTCTGCCCTCTCTCTCTGCCCTCTCTCTCTACCTCTCTCTCTACCCTCTCTCTCTCTGCCCTCTCTCTCTGCCCTCTCTCTCTGCCCTCTCTCTCTCTGTCCTCTCTCTCTGCCCTCTCTCTCTGCCTCTCTCTCTGCCTCTCTCTCTGCCCTCTCTCTCTCTGCCCTCTCTCTCTGCCCTCTCTCTCTGCCCTCTCTCTCTCTGCCCTCTCTCTCTGCCCTCTCTCTCTACCCTCTCTCTCTACCCTCTCTCTCTCTGCCCTCTCTCTCTGCCCTCTCTCTCTGCCCTCTCTCTCTGCCCTCTCTCTCTACCCTCTCTCTCTCTGCCCTCTCTCTCTCTGCCCTCTCTCTCTGCCCTCTCTCTCTACCTCTCTCTCTCTGCCCTCTCTCTCTACCCTCTCTCTGCCCTTTCTCCCTGCAGTCCCCAGAGCTAGTAGCAGATATGGAGGTGCCATCCTACCATGCCAGGCTGCTCTCTGAGCTGGATGAACAGAGGAGGAGGGACTTCTTCTGTGATTGCAGCATCCTGGTGGAGGGGCGGGTCTTCAAGGCACATCGCAATATCCTGTTTGCCAGCAGTGGATACTTCCGCGCCTTATTGGTCCACTACCTTCAGGTGAGACGGGTATCTGGTCAAAACTGTCTCTAAATGTATGATTGTGACCTGTTCTCTTAACCCTCCTCTCCCTGTGTCTCTCTGTCCATCCCCACTTCCTCCCTTCCTCAGGATAACGGTCAGGGTCACAGCACAGCCTCCCTGGACATCGTGACAGCAGACGCCTTCTCGTCCATCCTGGACTTCCTGTACTCTGGCCGCCTTGGCCTCAGTAGCTCCAACGTGATCGAGGTGATGTCAGCAGCCAGCTACCTCCAGATGACAGATGTTGTCAACTTCTGCAAGAGCTACATCCGCTCCTCCCTGGAGATCTGCTCCCGTGAGAGGGAGGAGGGGAAGGAGAGAGGTGGGGGAAGTAAGGAGGCTGACAGTGGAACCCCTGCCATCCCTCCTGCCCCCTCCACACTCCCCCCCTCCTCCCCAGGGCCCATGGCAGCTCCCTCTATGGGCCCCTTTGGAGGCTCTGCTGTGGTATCACATGCATCCACCAGGCCACCCTCAGCAGCTGCCCTCTCTGCCCGGGGCCCTGGCAGGGACACTGAGAGCGACAGCAGCCCCAGGAGGGAGTGCCTGTCTGTGGGAGGGCAGGGGTCCAGGGACCAGCCTTCCTCTTCCTCCACATCCTCGGGGCAGTCGCTGATATTGATGCACCCCAAGATAGAATACGATCCAGATGAAGAACTGGACGGCTCGTCCGATGATAAAGACGTGTTCAGCAGTGAAGCCCCCTGCCACCACCTTCATAACAGGGGCCTTCCCAGCAGCTCCAACCCCAGTGAGGAGCGCTCCTCCCTGGGTTACACTGGCTACCATGCCCTGGGCCGAAGTGGAGGATCCAGTCCCCACAGGGACAGAGGGGAACAAGGCCAGCTGCTTGCCCCGGGAATGAGTTTTGGACCTGGGGCAGGCAGAGTGGACGAGGGCCTAGGGCTGGGTCCGTCCAGCATGGAGATCCACAGTGACTGGTATGGAGAGGACACAGGTATGTCTTTCAGACCAAATCCAGACCCTCCCTCTGTTCCAGGTGTGTGATGTTGTGGCAGTAATGCCCACCTGATTCTGGCAATAATATTCCATATTGATAGTTATTAGATAATAATCTGCTGGTTGCCCTGGTTACCTGTGGTTGCTGTCTGTGTCCCCCTGCAGGTGATGGACAGCTGGTGCAGGTGAAGCTTCACAGATGTCCGTTCTGTCCCTACGCAGCCAAGCAGAAAGGCATCCTGAAGAGACACGTGCGCTGCCACACTGGAGAGAGGCCTTTCCCCTGCCAGCTCTGTGGGAAAAGATTCACCAGGCAGGAGCACCTTCGAAGCCACGCACTCAGTGTAAGATCCTCTGACCTTTCACCCCTGACCTTTCACCCCTGACCTTTGACCCCTGACCTGAACACTGGTAACACAGAGTAGTGTGTTTGTTAACCCAGTGGGATGTGTGTGTGTGTGTGTGTGTGTGGCAGGTTCATCGCTCCAGCTGGCCTGTGGTGTGTAAAGGCTGCAGGAGATCCTTCAGTGGCATTGTGTCCAGCGGCCTGAAGCGCTTTGGTCTGTGTGACAGCTGTACCTGTGTATCCACTACCCACCAAGACCCCGCCCACCAGGACCCCGCCCACCACGCCAGCCAAACAGGAGATGGGGATGGGGATACGGATTGGTCAAGCTTCATGGAAGATGTAGAGGAGGTGGAGGTTGGGGCCAGTATGGAGGAAAGAAGACTCCACACAACACAGCTTGATCTGGGGACAAGCATGATGTAAAAGCTCACTGTCTCCTCTCCCGCCTCTCATCACAAAGGTGGAAACTCCTCTGATCTACACAAAGGGACGTTCCTTTCTCATCCTGCCCCAGGAAAAAGACCCTACAGGAGGGAGCAGGGTTAGTGTGTCACCCCACAGGAGGGTCTCTCTCCAGGAGCAGGGTTAGAGTGTCACCCCACAGGAGGGTATCTCTCCAGGAGCAGGGTTAGTGTGTCACCCCACAGGAGGGTCTCTCTCCAGGAGCAGGGTTAGAGTGTCACCCTACAGGAGGGTCTCTCTCCAGGAGCAGGGTTAGTGTGTCACCCCACAGGAGGGTCTCTCTCCAGGAGCAGGGTTAGAGTGTCACCCCACAGGAGGGTCTCTCTCCAGGAGCAGGGTTAGAGTGTCACCCTACAGGAGGGTCTCTCTCCAGGAGCAGGGTTAGACTGTCACCCTACAGGAGGGTCTCTCTCCAGGAGCAGGGTTAGAGTGTCACCCTACAGGAGGGTCTCTCTCCAGGAGCAGGGTTAGAGTGTCACCCTACAGGAGGGTCTCTCTCCAGGAGCAGGGTTAGAGTGTCACCCTACAGGAGGGTCTCTCTCCAGGAGCAGGGTTAGAGTGTCACCCTACAGGAGGGTCTCTCTCCAGGAGCAGGGTTAGAGTGTCACCCTACAGGAGGGTCTCTCTCCAGGAGCAGGGTTAGTGTGTCACCCTACAGGAGGGTCTCTCTCCAGGAGCAGGGTTAGAGTGTCACCCTACAGGAGGGTCTCTCTCCAGCAGCAGGGTTAGTGTGTCACCCTACAGGAGGGTCTCTCTCCAGGAGCAGGGTTAGTGTCACCCTACAGGAGGGTCTCTCTCCAGGAGCAGGGTTAGAGTGTCACCCTACAGGAGGGTCTCTCTCCAGCAGCAGGGTTAGTGTCACCCTAAAGGAGGGTCTCTCTCCAGGAGCAGGGTTAGTGTGTCACCCTACAGGAGGGTCTCTCTCCAGGAGCAGGGTTAGAGTGTCACCCTACAGGAGGGTCTCTCTCCAGGAGCAGGGTTAGTGTGTCACCCTACAGGAGGGTCTCTCTCCAGGAGCAGGGTTAGTGTCACCCTACAGGAGGGTCTATGTCATAGAAACCACACTGGGAACTTTGTATCTCTTTGTTTGAATAATTCACATCATGGTACATCATCGCCATGTTGGAGTACCAGCACATCACACACCATCACATCTGTATGCCAATTTTAAGATTATTTAACGCAAACTTAGAGTATTATCAGAGTTAGGACTGAGTTTCATCAATAAAATAATCACATTTTCCCTTTTTATGTCACATTTGTATTCAGATGCTGATTAACATGTATGGTGTAGCTCAGTGATGTTAAACTGGTGCCATCGAGGGCCAGGAGGGGGCAGGAGGGGGCAGGAGGGGGCAGGAGGGGGCAGGAGGGGGCAGGAGGGGGCAGGTCTTCTCTTCAGCCACTAAACAATTTTCCAGTTCAACTTGTTCTGCTTGTTTCTTCTCCTCTGTCAGAATACTCAGTCACATGATACATGTGTCTCGTGAGTGTTTTTCTTATCCAACAGATGGACGCCACACCTAACTACACCTAACCCTAACTACACCTAACCCTAACTACACCTAACCCTAACTACACCTAACCCTAACTACACCTAACCCAACTACACCTAACCCTAACTACACCTAACCCTAACTACACCTAACCCTAACTACACCTAACCCTAACTACACCTAACCCTAACTACACCTAACCCTAACTACACCTAACCCTAACTACACCTAACCCAACTACACCTAACCCAACTACACCTAACCCAACTACACCTAACCCTAACTACACCTAACCCTAACTACACCTAACCCTAACTACACCTAACCCTAACTACACCTAACCCTAACTACACCTAACCCTAACTCTGTATCTGTTTGATTTTGTGATACCAGCACATCACACACCATCACATATTTATGCCAATTGCAAGATTATGCAAACCTTTTTATTAACCTGTGTCTCTTCATATTATGCATCTTCCTCCTTGCCCTAGGGGTCTAAAAGGCCCCACCTTATTGTTATTGTTTTATTACCCTGCAACTGTGTGTGCTGTACTTTACCCTGCTGCTGTTTGGGGACAGATAAAGGTTTATCTTATCTCATCTTCCACCCCGAAATAAAATGATCTGCCATGATGCACATGAATCAGAGTTCAATCAAGCACATATGTCATGTGTGTGTATCCAAAGTGATTTACAAGAGAGCATCGTTCACTGAGCATAGTAACGAGATAGACCGCAAACATAGCAGGTTTATAGATTATGAAACATACATCATGAGAACCATTAAGTGCCAAGGGAAGAACTATAAGAGCTTCAGCTGAACATTTTACACATTTAAGGTGAGTCTCCGACAGACAGTAGTCTGCGAACAATAAAGCAACACAGCGAGTTTCCAGACCTGGTCATTCTGAACAGAAGATATTTCTAAGTGCCATTAAATTATTATTATTATTATTATTTTATATCACAACTAATTTACAGTCAATGTGCATGTTTCCCTGTCTGTGAAACCAGGTGATCAGACCAGGTGATCAGACCAGTTCAACTGGTTCTGCTTGTTTCTTCTCTTCCTGGTTACTCACATGATGTCTCTCTTGTTTTCATAACCCAGCGGGAGGAGACACTGCAGGTTATAAAGCTTCATTTTAACTACGACACTGCAGGTTATAAAGCTTCATTTTAACTACGACACTGCAGGTTATAAAACTTCATCAGGTTATAAATGTTCTTCATCTTAACTCCTTCAGCTTGACACAATGTTGCTGTTGGTTCCTGCTGTGTTGGCCGCAGTGTTGAGTCTGGATCCTGCTCAGGGGGGGGTCTATCCTAACTCTGGGGGGGTCTACACCCCGGACTGGGCCAGTCTCGATGCCAGGCCGCTGCCCACCTGGTATGATGAAGCCAAGGTGGGGATCTTCATCCACTGGGGGGTGTTCTCTGTTCCTGGGTTCGGTACTTACAGCGAGTGGTTCTGGTGGAACTGGGAAGGAGCCAAACAAGAAGAAGAGATCCAGTTCATGAAGATGAATTATCCTCCTGGATTCACTTACGCGGATTTTGCACCCGAATTTCACGGAAAGTTTTTCGATCCTGATTCTTGGGCTGAAATAATTCAAGCTTCTGGTGCAAAGTAAGTTAAAAGTATTAAAACAATATTTGAACATTTTATATTCAAACTATTCAATTAATTGTCATATTTTATGATCGAACTTCCGAAGTTCCCCGTGTCTATTGTTGCTGCATAGTTACTGTAGTCGATATGGTCCTTAGTGTCAGATAAGAGTATTAAATACACAAGACAATAAATATAAGACCAATGTCTGAGGGTGTTGTGACTGTGTGTACATGTGTGTTTATCTTGGCATTCCTCAGGTATGTGGTGTTTACTACCAAGCATCATGAGGGCTTCACCAACTGGGGCTCTGAGTACTCCTGGAACTGGAACTCTGTGGATGTCGGCCCCCACAGGGACGTGGTGGGAGAACTGGCTGCAGCCATCAGGAAGACGTAAGTCCCCAGTTTAACACAGAGCTGCTGAATGCTGCTTCCTTCACAGAGCAGCAGGTTTTACAAGGTTTAGAGGTGTAAAGATTCAAATATCACAAGTTGGTGCTTTGGATAAAGACTCTCAACAAATAAAACACCCTGACGTTATATTAAGGGTGTGAATACTTCTAATTTAATGCCAGCTGCTGTGGTCCATTAAGGTAATTTCTCTGTCGTATTTTGATTTAAACATGTCACTTCTTACAAACCCTAACCCTAACTTGCAGTACACAGATAAATAAATGTCTGTAAACCAAACATAGCCTTAATATTTTTAATATTTAAAGAGACCAGATGCACCTTGATGAAATGTACCATATACAGGTAATGTGCACAGAGCCCAGATACCACACCAACTGCTTTTTCATTACACCGAATGTTACCCAGTAAACGTTTATTCCTATCATCTGATAGGCCCGTGCACCTGGGACTGTACCATTCCCTCTTTGAATGGTTCCACCCACTCTATCTAGCTGACAAGGCCTCAGGGTTCAAGAGCCAGAACTTTGTGTTCCGGAAAGTTCTTCCAGAACTTGTTCAACTGGTGAAGACATACCAGCCGGATCTGTTGTGGTCTGATGGGGACTGGGAGGCTCCTGATACCTACTGGAACTCAACACACTTCCTGGCCTGGCTTTACAATGACAGCCCTGTAAAGGTACACTACACACACCTGCCACACACACACACACCTGCCACACACACACACCTGCCACACACACACACCTGACACACACACACACCTGTCTCACACACACACACCTGCCACACACACCTTACTCACACACACACCTGCCACACACACACACACCTGCCACACACACACACCTGCCACACACACACACCTGTCTCACACACACACACCTGCCACACACACACACACCTTACTCACACACCTGCCACACACACACCTGCCACACACACACCTGCCACACACACACCTGCCACACACACACTTGCCACACACACACACCTGTCACACACACACACCTGCCATACACACACCTGCCACACACACACCTGCCATACACATAACTGCCACACACACACCTGCCATATTCCACACACACCTGTCACACACACACACACACACACACCTGTCACACACACACCTGCCATACACACACCTGCCACACACACACACACCTGTCACACACACACCTGCCATACACACACCTGCCACACACACACGCACACACCTGCTACACACATCTGCTATACTCTCACCTGCTACACACATCTGCTACACACACACCTGCTACATGCACGGCTGATAGTCACACTTGTCAAGAGAGCACTACACTTCAGAGGTCAATCAACCAGATCCTTGCTACTGTAAACATGATGTTCTAGAACCATGGAGTCCATGAGTCTGACTGCTGTGCTTGATGTTCTAGAACCATGGAGTCCATGAGTCTGACTGCTGTGCTTGATGTTCTAGAACCATGGAGTCCATGAGTCTGACTGCTGTGCTTGATGTTCTAGAACCATGGAGTCCATGAGTCTGACTGCTGTGCTTGATGTTCTAGAACCATGGAGTCCATGAGTCTGACTGCTGTGCTTGATGTTCTTCCCCAGGATGTGGTTGTGACCAATGATAGGTGGGGGAAGGGCTGCTACTGTAAACATGGTGGCTACTATAACTGTAAGGACAGGTATACCCCAGGACACCTGCTCAATCACAAGTGGGAAAAATGCCAATCAATTGACCTTCACTCTTGGGGTTACCGTAGAAACATGAAGCTGAATGAGCTGATGGACCTGCCTTCCATCATAAAGGTGAGAGGTCACACAGGAAGTGACTCTTAGACGGTGTCCCCATGTTTCCCCCCTGACCTGCCCCTCTCTGCCTACCCCTCCTCCACCCCTGGCAGGACCTGGTGACCACGGTTGCCATGGGAGGTAACTACCTGCTGAATGTGGGCCCCACCCCAGATGGGATGCTGCCTCCCCTGTTTGAGGAGAGGCTGAGGGGCATGGGGGACTGGCTGGGGGCTAACGGGGACGCCATCTACAGCTCCCAACCCTGGAGGGTGCAGATGGAGAACTCCTCAGTTCCAATCTGGTAAGGGGGGGGGGGGGTGGGGGGCAGGGGTGGGGGGCAGGGGGAGGGGGAAGGAGGAGGGGGAAGGAGGAGGGGGAAGGGGGAGGGGGAAGGAGGAGGGGGAAGGAGGAGGGGGAAGGGGGAGGGGGAAGGAGGAGAGGGAAGGAGGGAGAAGGAGGAGGGGGAAGGAGGAGAGGGAAGGAGGAGGGGGAAGGAGGAGAGGGAAGGAGGAGGGGGAAGGAGGAGGGGGAAGGAGGAGAGGGAAGGAGGAGGGGGAAGGAGGAGAGGGAAGGTTGGTAGACTTGGTAACATCTTGTGTTAATTGACATTCAGTCATGGGTTTTATTCTGCTTGTAGGTACACTGCCAAGAACACAACTGTGTATGCAATACTGCTGGGCCAGCCAACTAAATACATCCTAATGCTCCAGACCCCCATCACCAACCCTGCTACCCAGGTAAGGATTAGCCTCAGGTGGATGTTGAAACCTGACCCAGTCAGTCAACAGGCTGAGTAGTTACGGAGTCAAGCTAGTAATCAGAAGGTTGCTGGTTTGATTCCCGGGCATGCAACATGATGTTGTGTCCTTAGGCAAGGTACTTCACCCTACCTGCCTCAGAGGGGAATGTCCCTGTACTTGTTGTAAGTCGGTCTGGATAAGACTGTCTGATAAATGACTACATGTCAATGTAAATTAGCCGTTAGCCTGAGGTGGATGTCAGGTTGAAACCTTGATCTTTGAAAGGCTGTCATGGTAATGCAGCCTAATGTATCAGACTGGTGGAAAGGCTCCACATCAGAAACATTACTACAGCACAGTGAAACAGCCAATATAATCATGTTGTAAAAAACAATTACACACATAATCTGTGTATGTGTGTGTGTGTTCAAGGTGATTCTGCTGGGAAAGATCCCATTATTGCTCCAGTGGACCCCATTGAGTCCAACAGCAGGGATGATCATTCTGATGCCTGACCTTCCAGCGAGTCCTGGGGAAGCCTGGACCCTCAAGCTGATGGGGGTTCAGTGAGTCCTGGGGAAGCCTGGACCCTCAAGCTGATGGGGGTTCAGTGAGTCCTGGGGAAGCCTGGACCCTCAAGCTGATGGGGGTTCAGTGAGTCCTGGTCAAATTTGCTGTTGAAATTAAAGGGACAGACTTGTAAAATGTTCAGCTAAAGCTCTTAGAATTCTTCCCTTGGCACTTATTGGTTTTCACATGTATGTTTTGTAATGTTTGGGGTCTGTCAAATTGCTATGCTCAGTGACTGAAGCTCTTTTGTAAAGCTCTCTCTTGTAAATTATGCTACATATATCTGGATTGATTTAAATAAGATTTCGATTGTTAAAAATCTTGGTATGATGAGTTATAAATGTACAATAATAGTACATACCGTCTAAATAATAATTAAATGTGACAGCCTCTTGTGATTTCACACACTTGAAATGTAATGTGATGTCGTAAAATACTTTTTTGTTATAAACAAATTACATTTATTACATTACGTGTCGATAATTTGGAGAAAAAACGTCCTATATAAACTAGATTTATGCAACAACAGAAACCCACGAGACACATGACTGAAGTCACGTGATGCAGTTCAGTAACAACCCGGAACTAAAGGAGCGCCTAGTGCAGCTGTTCTTCTTTTAAATAACAGATGGAGGGTTAGACTGCCCCATCCTTTATAACCATGTTAGCTGGTGTGTTGCTGGGCCTCCTCTCCCTCCTCTCCCTCCTCTCCCTCTCCTCCCTCCTGCTATCCTCTCCTCCCGGCACCGCTGCTCGGTATGAGCCCAACTGGGCCAGTCTGGATGCTCGGCCGTTACCGAGGTGGTTCGATGAAGCGAAGTTCGGGATCTTTGTCCACTGGGGAGTGTTCTCTGTCCCGGGGTTTGGAAGTGAGTGGTTCTGGTGGCACTGGCAGGGTCAGAACCCGGACAGGAGGTATGTGGACTTCATGAAGCAGCACTACCCTCCAGGCTTCACCTATCCTCAGTTCGCTCTACAGTTCCAAGCCCAGTTCTTTGACCCGGAGGAATGGGCTGATATATTTCATTCTTCCGGTGCAAAGTGAGTCCATTATTTTCGTGTTTATATTCTTGCTTCCAAATAATGAGCTTATTATAAATGACAGACAGAAATCCGTCCTTGTAACCAGGTACGTTGTTCTTACCGCTAAACACCATGAGGGCTTCACTAACTGGAGGTCCCCCTTCTCCTGGAACTGGAACTCTGTGGACACCGGGCCACACCGCGACCTGCTGGCTGATCTGGGAGAGGCAGTGCGGAACAGGTACAGGCAGTGCAGGTACAGGCAGTACAGGTGCAGGCAGTACAGGAACAGGCAGTACAGGCAGTGCAGGTACAGGCAGTACAGGTGCAGGCAGTACAGGAACAGGCAGTACAGGCAGTACAGGTACAGGCAGTACAGGCAGTACAGGTACAGGCAGTACAGGTACAGGCAGTACAGGTACAGGCAGTACAGGCAGTACAGGAACAGGCAGTACAGGAACAGGCAGTACAGGTACAGGCAGTACAGGTACAGGCAGTACAGGTACAGGCAGTACAGGAACAGGCAGTACAGGAACAGGCAGTACAGGAACAGGCAGTACAGGTACAGGCAGTACAGGAACAGGCAGTACAGGCAGTACAGGTACAGGCAGTACAGGCAGTACAGGCAGTACAGGCAGTACAGGCAGTACAGGTACAGGCAGTACAGGCAGTACAGGTACAGGCAGTACAGGCAGTACAGGAACAGGCAGTACAGGCAGTACAGGAACAGGCAGTACAGGCAGTACAGATACAGGCAGTACAGGAACAGGCAGTACAGGAACAGGCAGTACAGGCAGTGCAGTTACAGGCAGTACAGGTACAGGCAGTACAGGTACAGGCAGTACAGGAACAGGCAGTACAGGCAGTACAGGAACAGGCAGTACAGGCAGTACAGGTGCAGGCAGTACAGGCAGTACAGGCAGTACAGGAACAGGCAGTGCAGGCAGTACAGGTGCAGGCAGTATAGGAACAGGCAGTATAGGTACAGGCAGTGCAGTTACAGGCAGTACAGGTGCAGGCAGTACAGGTACAGGCAGTACAGGTGCAGGCAGTACAGGAACAGGCAGTACAGGTACAGGCAGTACAGGTGCAGGCAGTACAGGCAGTACAGGAACAGGCAGTACAGGTGCAGGCAGTACAGGCAGTACAGGTGCAGGCAGTACAGGTACAGGCAGTACAGGCAGTACAGGAACAGGCAGTACAGGTGCAGGCAGTACAGGAACAGGCAGTACAGGAACAGGCAGTACAGGTGCAGGCAGTACAGGTACAGGCAGTACAGGTACAGGCAGTACAGGAACAGGCAGTACAGGAACAGGCAGTACAGGTGCAGGCAGTACAGGCAGTACAGGCAGTACAGGAACAGGCAGTACAGGTGCAGGCAGTACAGGCAGTACAGGAACAGGCAGTACAGGTGCAGGCAGTACAGGTACAGGCAGTACAGGCAGTACAGGAACAGGCAGTACAGGTGCAGGCAGTACAGGAACAGGCAGTACAGGAACAGGCAGTACAGGTACAGGCAGTACAGGCAGTACAGGCAGTACAGGCAGTACAGGCAGTACAGGCAGTACAGGCAGTACAGGAACAGGCAGTACAGGTGCAGGCAGTACAGGCAGTACAGGTACAGGCAGTGCAGTTACAGGCAGTACAGGTGCAGGCAGTACAGGAACAGGTACAAGAATAGAAACTTTTTGTAATTATATTTGCGATTTAATGTTCTATGTATCACAACATAACCACAGTTTTAATGTTAGATTTAATTTGATGGATTTGTGTTTTCCATCCCTCCCAGGTCTTTACACTATGGACTCTACAATTCACTGTATGAATGGTTCCATCCTGTCTACCTAGCAGACAAAGCAAACAGCTTCCAAACTCAAGACTTTGTCTTCAATAAACTGTTGCCAGAACTTTACAATATGGTTGTAAGGTAAAGTTCACCCTGACATTACGTTACACTAGTGAACAGTGTTGGCACACACACACACACACACACACACACACACTCTCTCCTGGAAGCATTGTCAGGGAACAATGCCCATGATGCAGTGTATGTGGGACACAGATGTCTGAACTATAGATATGGTGCAGTGCCTGTGATGTAGTGTATGTGACACACATATGTCTGAACTATAGATATGGTGCAGTGACTGTGATGCAGTGTATGTGACACACACACACGTCTGAACTATAGATATGGTGCAGTGACTGTGATGCAGTGTATGTGACACACACACACGTCTGAACTATAGATATGGTGCAGTGACTGTGATGCAGTGTATGTGACACACATATGTCTGAACTATAGATATAGTGCAATGCCTGTGATGCAGTGTATGTGACACACACACGTCTGAACTATAGATATGGTGCAGTGACTGTGATGCAGTGTATGTGACACACATATGTCTGAACTATAGATATAGTGCAATGCCTGTGATGCAGTGTATGTGACACACACACGTCTGAACTATAGATATGGTGCAGTGCCTGTGATGCAGTGTATGTGACACACACATACCGTATGTCTGAACTATATATATAGTGCAGTGCCTGTGATGCAGTGTATGTGACACACATATGTCTGAACTATAGATATGGTGCAGTGCCTGTGATGCAGCTGGTGATCATAGTTCGTGTCAGTGGTTTTGGTAACAATATTTCTCAGATCACAATTTAAATTCTGTGTTCAGCATCATTAATTCTAATCACTTATGAACATCATGGTAAATGCTGAGTATTGTGTTGTCCATGTACCAGCTGTGTTGTGTCATGCAAGTACCAGCTGTGTTGTGTTGTCCAGGTACCAGCTGTGTTGTGTTGTCCATGTACCAGCTGTGTTGTGTTGTCCAGGTACCAGCTGTGTTGTGTTGTCCATGTACCAGCTGTGTTGTGTTGTCCAGGTACCAGCTGTGTTGTGTTGTCCATGTACCAGCTGTGTTGTGTTGTCCAGGTACCAGCTGTGTTGTGTCATGCAGGTACCAGCTGTGTTGTGTTGTCCAGGTACCAGCTGTGTTGTGTTGTCCAGGTACCAGCTGTGTTGTGTTGTCCAGGTACCAGCTGTGTTGTGTCATGCAGGTACCAGCTGTGTTGTGTTGTCCAGGTACCAGCTGTGTTGTGTTGTCCAGGTACCAGCTGTGTTGTGTCATGCAGGTACCAGCTGTGTTGTGTTGTCCAGGTACCAGCTGTGTTGTTGTGTTGTCCAGGTACCAGTTGTGTTGCGTCATGCAGGTACCAGCTGTGTTGTGTTGTCCAGGTACCAGCTGTGTTGTTGTGTTGTCCAGGTACCAGTTGTGTTGTGTCATGCAGGTACCAGCTGTGTTGTGTTGTCCAGGTACCAGCTGTGTTGGGTTGTCCAGGTACCAGCTGTGTTGTGTTGTCCAGGTACCAGCTGTGTTGTGTCATGCAGGTACCAGCTGTGTTGTGTTGTCCATGTACCAGCTGTGTTGTGTTGTCCAGGTACCAGCTGTGTTGTGTTGTCCAGGTACCAGCTGTGTTGTGTTGTCCAGGTACCAGCTGTGTTGGGTTGTCCAGGTACCAGCTGTGTTGGGTTGTCCAGGTACCAGCTGTGTTGTGTTGTCCAGGTACCAGCTGTGTTGGGTTGTTCAGGTACCAGCTGTGTTGTGTTGTCCAGGTACCAGCTGTGTTGTGTTGTCCAGGTACCAGCTGTGTTGTGTTGTCCAGGTACCAGCTGTGTTGTGTTGTCCAGGTACCAGCTGTGTTGTGTTGTCCAGGTACCAGCTGTGTTGTGTTGTCCAGGTACCAGCTGTGTTGTGTTGTCCAGGTACCAGCTGTGTTGTGTTGTCCAGGTACCAGCTGTGTTGTGTTGTCCAGGTACCAGCTGTGTTGTGTTGTCCAGGTACCAGCTGTGTTGTGTTGTCCAGGTACCAGCCGGATCTGTTGTGGTCTGATGGGGACTGGGAGGCTCCTGATACCTACTGGAACTCAACACACTTCCTGGCCTGGCTTTACAATGACAGCCCTGTAAAGGTACACTACACACACCTGCCACACACACACACACACCTTTCTCACACACACACACCTGCCACACACACACACCTGCTGCACACTCAGCATGATTTGTGATTGTATTTGTATCCATTCTTCTCCAGGACAGGATTGTGACCAATGACAGGTGGGGGAAGGGCTGTTCCTGCAAACATGGCGGCTACTTTAACTGTGCAGACAAGTTCACCCCAGGAGCCCTGCCCAGTCACAAGTGGGAGAAATGCACCTCTGTGGACACTGTTTCCTGGGGTTACCGTAGAAACATGAGGATGTTAGAGCTGATGGACTTGCCTAGTATCATACAGGTGTGGGTTTGTGTGAGCTCTGTCTCAGTCATCAGGCTTACAGAGCAGGGTTAAGTTGGTCTTATACTGCTTATAACAAGGATTGTGGGATGGCCGAATAAGTCATTTTGGTTTATAGAAATAAAAACAGATTGAGAAAAGCCTTAAGCGGTCAGCCATAACATTTTCAATGCAGGAAAACCCTGATATCTTTTCACTGTTTGTTCATTGCTGTTATAACAGGACCTGGTGACCACGGTTGCCATGGGAGGTAACTACCTGCTGAATGTGGGCCCCACCCCAGATGGGATGCTGCCTCCCCTGTTTGAGGAGAGGCTGAGGGGCATGGGGGACTGGCTGGGGGCTAACGGGGACGCCATCTACAGCTCCCAACCCTGGAGGGTGCAGATGGAGAACTCCTCAGTTCCAATCTGGTAAGGGGGGGGGGGGGGTGGGGGGCAGGGGTGGGGGGCAGGGGGAGGGACTCACTGTAGGAGGGACTCACTGTAGGAGGGACTCACTGTAGGAGAGACTCACTGTAGGAGGGACTCACTGTAGGAAGGACTCACTGTAGGAGAGACTCACTGTAGGAGGGACTCACTGTAGGAGAGACTCACTGTAGGAGGGACTCACTGTAGGAGGGACTCACTGTAGGAGAGACTCACTGTAGGAGGGACTCACTGTAGGAGAGACTCACTGTAGGAGAGACTCACTGTAGGAGAGACTCACTGTAGGAGGGACTCACTGTAGGAGAGACTCACTGTAGGAGAGACTCACTGTAGGAGAGACTCACTGTAGGAGAGACTCACTGTAGGAGAGATCCTCTGATTGTGTTTCTTCCCTCTGTCCTCTATCTCCCTGTTCTCCCACCCCTGTCTTCTTTTCTTTCCACTCTCTCCTTTCAGGTATACTTCTAAAGGGACCAGTGTGTATGCTTGTCTTCTCAGCAAGCCTCCAAAGGCGACCCTCAAGCTGTCAGAACCCCTGACCAGCGAGACGACCACAGTGAGTCATCGTTGGCTTCCTCACTAACTATATCTCGAGCTATGATTATTGTGCACAACATCCGTATCACTACAGTGTTGACCAGATGACTCTGCAGGCCTTTGAACGAAAGTTTTGACCTTTAACCCTGTACTAGGTGACCCTGCAGGGCCAGGCTCTGAGCTGGGCTCCCCTGCTCCCCTCTGGACTGGTGGTGTTACTGCCTGAGCTGCCCTTCACGCCTGGACAGGCCTGGACACTGCGGCTGGATAGTGTGCAGTAGATCTACATGGAGCATCAGCCTCTAGTGCTGCTGCTGCTGTGCTGCTTCTGCTGTGCTGCTTCTGCTGTGCTGCTGCTGCTTCTGCTGTGCTGCTGCTGCTGTGCTGCTGCTGCTGCTGTGCTGCTGCTGCTGCTGCTGCTGTGCTGCTGCTGTGCTGCTGCTGCTGCTGTGCTGCTGCTGCTGCTGTGCTGCTGCTGTGCTGCTGCTGCTGTGCTGCTGCTGCTGTGCTGCTGCTGCTGCTGTGCTGCTGCTGCTGCTGCTGCTGCTGTGCTGCTGCTGTGCTGCTGCTGCTGCTGTGCTGCTGCTGCTGCTGCTGCTGCTGCTGTGCTGCTGCTGTGCTGCTGCTGCTGTGCTGCTGCTGCTGCTGCTGCTGCTGTGCTGCTGCTGTGCTGCTGCTGCTGCTGTGCTGCTGCTGCTGTGCTGCTGCTGCTGTGCTGCTGCTGTGCTGCTGCTGCTGCTGCTGTGCTGCTGCTGTGCTGCTGCTGCTGCTGTGCTGCTGCTGTGCTGCTGCTGCTGTGCTGCTGCTGCTGTGCTGCTGCTGTGCTGCTGCTGTGCTGCTGCTGCTGCTGTGCTGCTGCTGCTGCTGCTGCTGCTGCTGTGCTGCTGCTGCTGTGCTGCTGCTGTGCTGAGAATAAGACTGATTCAGATTGAGTCATTTTGGAAATCGATTAGATTTTTAATAACAGTGTTTTAATAAGCCAATGGTTGTTTTAATCAGAAGATTGTCTTTTACCTCTCTGTGGGAAAAACTAGGCATGGACGTGTTTTTTAATTAAGAAATTACTTATTTTATTTTACAATTCCAAATAAACTATTTTGAGCAGGAGCTCAAGGAGCTCAATTCCATCTTGGAATCTAGTTTCTGAGTTGTTACCGGCACAAATAAAAATACCACAACTCTACTGAGTCAACTGAGCTGTAAGTAATTCTGACGCTGATCTTTTTATTTACCTACAATTTGTGTCTAGCTAAAGGGTTAGCTACACCCACAAGCAGATATGTTCCAAAGTATGTACGGTCCACCTCTAACCTCGCTTACCCACCCAGATCCTTCACCTGCCCCCTCGCTTTCTATAAGGCTCTGGAAGTGCCAGTCTGCTTGAAGAAAGGCAGACTTTATCCCAGCAGTTGCATCCCAGGCCCTGGGTCGCTAGCCGACTTTGTGGAAGAGCACAGACATGCAGACATGCTCCTCAGCATCCTCCAGGATGACGGAACTCTACTGATGATCCTTGGGACTTCAACATCCACCTGGAAGGATCACAGGCCGCTGACTTCTTGTCCCTTCTGTTCTCCTTCAGACTGATGCTACTGGACACACCTGCGACTCACAGGGTAGGAAAACCACTTGACCTCATCCTGTGGTCGACTGCATCGCTGATTTAACATCAGGAACCCCACTACACATTTCTGATCACTTCCTCATCCAACTCTCGGTCTCCCTGCCTTCAACTCCTCACACCTCACCTCCCCTTGTAACCTTCCACCGCAACCTCCGCTTCCTAGCTACCTCCCACTTCTCCGTGGTAACATCATCCTTCGCTCCCATTGGTTGACGAGTTTAGATCACACCCCACAGACGTTGCCACTGATACTCTGTTACACTTACTGCATCTCTGGCAACAGGCCGTAGTTAGACCCTGTCACACTGATGTAGGGGTCATAGTGATGTAGGGGTCATAGTGATGTAGGGGTCATAGTGATGTAGGGGTCATAGTGATGTAGGGGTCATAGTGATGTATGGGTTATACTGGATTCAGGGATTCAACTTGAAAGAAAGACACAAAGACAAACATCCTTTTTCATTTCACTTGCTAAAAATAGCTTTATAATAATCATATTAATAGTAATAATAGAAGCCATTAGAAAATGTTGGACAACGATTGCCAGGGATACATTCTGTGTTGGATAAACCACATCACAGTGTGCCGTTTCTCTGGGTTTAGCTAGCAGTGTTTTCTACATATCTATCTCAGTAAACATTGATCAATAAATTAATATATTTATATATGTACAAAATAAGCACATATACACAACACTAAACATAATTATGACAAAAAATGTAACTGCTACACACTCTCATTGGTTGGCTCACCACCTGCCCACATGGGGCTCCTGACTAATCAGGATGTTGTTTTTTTTCATGCATCAGTTGGTGGCTACAGATTCTCTTATACAGATTCTCTTATTCAGATTATCTTATACAGGTTCTTCACTATGGCATGACTATTGCCAAAGCCTCCTGTCATTCCACTTAAGAACAAAACAAAAACAAAAGTCAGATAATACATTTTCAGATGAACATAAAAGACACTGATAGTGTTGGTGAAACCATCTGTTAGTCAAACATGTTTAAATAGGAGCATGAGACCATTTTCATGTTTAATGTTCCAAAGAACCATCTCTGTACCAACAGACCCCCTGGTTAACAGGAGACACTGAGAGTCACCAACAGACCCCCTGGTTAACAGGAGACACTGAGAGTCACCAACAGACCTCCTGGTTAACAGGAGACACTGAGAGTCACCAACAGACCTCCTGGTTAACAGGAGACACTGAGAGTCACCAACAGACCTCCTGGTTAACAGGAGACACTGAGAGTCACCAACAGACCTCCTGGTTAACAGGAGACACTGAGAGTCACCAACAGACCCCCTGGTTAACAGGAGACACTGAGAGTCACCAACAGACCTCCTGGTTAACAGGAGACACTGAGAGTCACCAACAGACCCCCTGGTTAACAGGAGACACTGAGAGTCACCAACAGACCTCCTGGTTAACAGGAGACACTGAGAGTCACCAACAGACCCCCTGGTTAACAGGAGACACTGAGAGTCACCAACAGACCTCCTGGTTAACAGGAGACACTGAGAGTCACCAACAGACCTCCTGGTTAACAGGAGACACTGAGAGTCACCAACAGACCTCCTGGTTAACAGGAGACACTGAGAGTCACCAACAGACCCCCTGGTTAACAGGAGACACTGAGAGTCAAGTGGAAATAGAAGAGGAGGGTTTTGCTACATCATATAAATACTGCTGAGAATCTGTGTCTGGAAGGAGACTTGGTTCAACTTCCTCCAAGACAGGAAGTGACAGAATCTGGCGTCAAACACACTGTGGACCAGCTGAAAATGGAGCCTGTCTGTCTGTCCGTCTGTCTGTCAGTCTGTCTGTCAGTCTGTCCGTCAGTCTGTCTGTCAGTCTGTCTGTCTGTCAGCCTGTCTCTCTGTCTGTCTGCCTGCCTGTCTGTCAGCCAGTCTGTCTCCCCTCTTGCCATACATACTCACCATTTCTACTTCCCTCTTTACAGTAGCAGCCAAAAAGACAGATCTCCCTAGACAAGGCTATTTTGACTGGACACTAAACACGCCCTTGATTACAAGTTCCCATATAATTTAAATTACAATACTATTCAGAATAATGACAGCAATAAGTAGTAGGACTAATAATTATGCTAATAATACTAATAATTGTTTCATGTCATATCAATAAGTTAAACGTTCATTGGCAACATAATATTTACATGTAGTTAAACATAAGTATGATTAGTATATATGTAATTACACAGTAATTACTCTGTTGATGTCTACAAGCTCACACAGTTCCCTGTGAGCCAAGGTTACTGTGTGCACAGTCCATGCTACATCACACACACGCTACGACTGAACACCTGGAACTACAGCCTGGTCACTACAAGTCTAGAAGATCCTGGTTTAGGGCTCAGTGTGAATATAGGCCTCTCCAGGATACAGGGTTAGCACAGTGCCTCTCCAGGATACAGGGTTAGCACAGGTGCTGTCCAGGATACAGGGTTAGCACAGTGCCTCTCCAGGATACAGGGTTAGCACAGGTGCTGTCCAGGATACAGGGTTAGCACAGTGCCTCTCCAGGATACAGGGTTAGCACAGTGCCTCTCCAGGATAAAGGGTTAGCACAGTGCCTCTCCAGGATACAATGTTAGCACAGGTGCTGTCCAGGATACAGGGTTAGCACAGGTGCTGTCCAGGATACAGGGTTAGCACAGGTGCGGTCCAGGATACAAGGTTAGCACAGTGCCTCTCCAGGATACAGGGTTAGCATAGGTGCTGTCCAGGATACAGGGTTAGCACAGTGCCTCTCCAGGATACAGGGTTAGCACAGGTGCTGTCCAGGATACAGGGTTAGCACAGTGGCCTCTGAGACTGGGCCCCTCATTTCTAGAATGCTTTCCCATGGTTCCTTGCTTGTGTTCTAGAATGTGGGCTAGAGGTTGAGGTACTATGGCGGATTTGCGATTGTCCTCCTGTTCCAGAATGTCTCTGAGTGATTGTGAATACTGGGGTGACCTCAAGGAAGAGAATCAGCCCTTCTGTCAACAATGTTCAACAACTTTGTAGAAAAACGTTTGTATGGGAACCACAATTGCCCACGGAAAGAAAAAACGTGTTTACTTTGTAAAAGGCAAGATGGCCACTAACAAACTACATCGTTAACAACGCCACAACTCACTTAGGTTTAGCCATCTCCCCTTAATAAATAGTTTGAAATAAAACAAATCAAGATCAAGGAGAGAGGAAACAGTAAGTGGATTGATATCAAACTGTGGCCTGTTTACCTCTCCTCGTATCCCTCCACAGCAGCCCTGTCAGAGGGACTAGGGTTGTTCACAGTGACTCAGCTGTTTGTGCTTGATTTGAGAGGGTTTCACAAGGCTCTGAAAAAGCTTTTTGACACAAGATCTCAAGGTGGCATTTTCAGTTCACATAAATATGTGTGTGTGTGTGTGTATGTAGGTACGTGTGTGTGTGTATGTAGGTACGTGTGTGTGTGTGTATGTAGGTACGTGTGTGTGTGTGTATGTAGGTACGTGTGTGTGTGTGTGTATGTAGGTACGTGTGTGTGTGTGTATGTAGGTACGTGTGTGTGTGTGTGTATGTAGGTACGTGTGTGTGTGTGTATGTAGGTACGTGTGTGTGTGTGTATGTAGGTACGTGTGTGTGTGTGTATGTAGGTACGTGTGTGTGTGTGTATGTAGGTACGTGTGTGTGTGTGTATGTAGGTACGTGTGTGTGTGTGTATGTAGGTACGTGTGTGTGTGTGTATGTAGGTACGTGTGTGTGTCTTGAAAAGAATCTAGACCAGATCAGAGGCTGAGGGAGGCAGTTTAACCACCCTGACCTGTTCTGGTCATAGAACCGTTTTTCAAGTAAAGAGAATCTCAAGTGTTTATTTCCCATGACTGTTTCATGGGTGCAGTAGAAAGCATGCAGCACTGAAACAACACAGGCTTCTCTGTGTTGTTCTAAAGTCCAGTACATGAAAGAGTGTGTGTGCATGTATTGGTGTGTGTGCATGTATTGGTGTGTGTGTGACCAGGCGTGTGCTTGTGTGAGAGAGCATGTGGAGTAAAATGATTACATGTAAGAAGGGTCAATACAGCACAGTAAAACACAGTAAACACAGTATAAATTATCTTGAGATAATGCACACGTTTGTATATTTAATCTAAATAAAGCATGAAGCTGTATGAAGCTCACACAGGTAAGAACAGATTATAGAAGGATAAGAAATGGAGGGGAAGGAAAAGAGAGCGATGGCAAGGCAGAGAGGGCAAGGTCAAGTATAGTGAGTATAGTGAGTATAGTGAGTATAGTGAGTATAGTGAGTGTTAACTGGCAGAATGTCTTGCCAGTTTGTACCCTGTGATCATCAGTCTGATCAGTACAGCGTCTGAATATGCCACATAGTAGTAATAATACATGATGCTACGTATAGTTCATAATACTGTATTTCACATTATAGATTCTCTTTGTACTGTACATATATTGTACTCTTCATCTCTACTATGCTATAAATGTAAATAACGTTATAAAATATACATCTCCCATTAAAATATTTCATTTTCATTACAGTCCATTTCAAATATTTAGAAAAAAGTCATGCTTGTTAGATTCTGTTTCTTTTCAAAATGGTAGATTCTGGTTTATATGTTTACTTTGTGTTTTCTTTTTAAAATTATTTTTGTCTCATACAGTTTCTTTCAAATGTAATGAAAAGTGAAGTATTAACTTGATGTTTCTACATGTTTAAACTACAATGAAACTGCCACTGGATCAAAGTACGATGCTAAAACAAACTTGATATATCATCTCCTTAGAGACTAAACGAGATGCAAAATGGCATTCATACATGAGCACACACACACAAACCTCTTTTCTAGGGCAACCAACTCATCAATAATTCCCTGGTTACTGTTGCTACAGGCCATCATGTGAGCCACACACGCATTGTTCTCTTGCTTGGTTGCACTGATAGTTCAGTGGGATGAGTCTTTCCTACCATGTGCAGAACCTGGGTTTGATTCCCAGCAGGGTTCAATTGCTGGCCAACGCATTGAACATGAGTGCGCCTGCAATTCCCCCACTGTGGGACTAATAAGAGATAATCTCTCTTCCTTTTTTCTTGTTGGTCTGGAGGATTCATCATCTTATATAATACAAAGGCTGCATTCCTATGGAACTGAACTGGACAGAAGAGGAGAAGGGAGGAGAGAAGATTAGAGGAGAGATGTTTAGAAAAGATGAGGGGGGGGGGGGGTGAAGGGGAAGAGATGTAAACAAACCTTTGATGATGATGAGATTCCTCTTTGCTCTGATTTGATGAATGGTTGAGCTGACCAGGTGATCCAGTATGAGTTCATAAGAATGTATATCTGTGGTTTAGACGTACACAGACATATCTGGCACCTTTCACATGCTGCTCAGTGTCTAGAAGAAACTAGTTGGCCACACAGGGGCGCCATTGTCTCACAGTGAAATAAAAGAACACCCGTTCTCTACCTTGTCTGACTCAGAGTGATTAGAGGCTGTCAGACAGACAGGCTGTCTGATGGATTCTGAGGTTTGGTATCTGTGATTCATGGTGGGTGCTGTCTGTGATTCATGGTGGGTGCTGTCTGTGATTCATGGTGGGTGCTGTCTGTGATTCATGGTGGGTGCTGTCTGTGTTGGCTCCTCTGCCCTGGCCAAGCAGGCGGGGCGGGGGAGGGTAGCAGTAGGAATCATGGGAAATTATTCTAATAGGAAGAGGTAGATGGATAGAGTTTAAAGAGACAGAAAGAGAGATACAGAGAGAGACACACAGAGAGAGGGAGACAGAGAGAGAGAGCGAGACAGAGAGAGACAGAGTGAGACAGATAGAGAAAGACAGAGAGAGAGAAAGAGAGACAGACAGAGTGAGACAGATAGAGAGAAAGAGAGACAGAGTGAGAAAGACAGAGAGAGACAGATAGAGAAAGACAGAGAGAGAGAAAGAGAGACAGACAGAGTGAGACAGATAGAGAGACAGATAGAGAGAAAGAGAGACAGATAGAGAGACAGATAGAGAGACAGATAGAGAGAAAGAGAGACAGATAGAGAGACAGATAGACAGATAGAGAGAAAGAGAGACAGACAGAGTGAGACAGATAGAGAGACAGATAGAGAGACAGATAGAGAGAAAGAGAGACAGACAGAGTGAGACAGATAGAGAGACAGATAGAGAGAAAGAGAGACAGACAGAGTGAGACAGATAGAGAGACAGATAGAGAGACAGATAGAGAGAAAGAGAGACAGACAGAGTGAGACAGATAGTGAGACAGATAGAGAGACAGATAGAGAGAAAGAGAGACAGACAGAGTGAGACAGATAGAGAGACAGATAGAGAGACAGATAGAGAGAAAGAGAGACAGACAGAGTGAGACAGATAGAGAGACAGATGCTCCGCGTGTTCACAGCCTGGTTTGTGCCTCTGGGATGTAGATCTCGATGCTGTCAGCGCTCTCTGTGGCTGAGTTCTGTCTGAAGGAAGCCGCCCTCTTGGTCTGCAGCAGTCGTCTCCGTGTGTCTCCCAGGTCTAATGACTTCTCCTTCAAGGGTAGCATCCTGGCCCCGCCCCCAGCCCCGCCCCTCGGCACCAGCAGCCCCGCCCCCACACTGTCTGCACGTAGCCCGCCTCCTCCCACCCCACCCAGCGGTTTCTTAGGTAACGGGGGAGGTGGCTTATTGTCATCCTGTTATGTGGGCAGAGGTGTGATGAGGTCATCAATAGAAAGGGGGAGTGGCGATGATGTCATACATGGACAGGGGTTGATGATGTCATCAATGTAAAAACATTGTGATGGAAGAGGAGGGTAACAAGACCATAACAGTGAGGTTTGATTTGTATGGACACAGAGGTGAGACCACATATGTTGTTATTATATTTAAGATTATAACAACACATTTCCAAACAAGGGGATTGAATACGCATGAAAATAAATAGATAAATGAACATGACAGATGGAGAAGAGAAAGAGCAGAGTTAGTGTTCAGAGAAGAGCTGCTCATTAACACAGCAACATGCCTGAACTGAAATGATCCTCCCACCTCCGTCATACTGGATATGTGACTTCATCTAAACCACTCACACATTCTAAGAGGGAAGAGAGAGGAGGAGGAGAGAGAAGGAGGAGAGAGGGGAGAGAAGGAGGAGGAGAGAAGGAGGAGACAGAGCAAGAGAGAGGGGAGAGAAGGAGGAGACACAGAGCAAGAGAGAGGGGGAGGAGGAGGAGAGAGGGGAGAGAAGGAGGAGAGAGGGGAGAGAAGGAGGAGAGAGAAGGAGGAGACAGAGCAAGAGAGAGGGGAGAGAAGGAGGAGAGAGAAGGAGGAGACAGAGCAAGAGAGAGGGGAGAGAAGGAGGAGACACAGAGCAAGAGAGAGGGGGAGGAGGAGGAGAGAGGGGAGAGAAGGAGGAGAGAGGGGAGAGAAGGAGGAGAGAGAAGGAGGAGACAGAGCAAGAGAGAGGGGAGAGAAGGAGGAGAGAGAAGGAGGAGAGAGAAGGAGGAGACAGAGCAAGAGAGAGGGGAGAGAAGGAGGAGAGAGAAGGAGGAGACAGAGCAAGAGAGAGGGGAGAGAAGGAGGAGACACAGAGCAAGAGAGAGGGGGAGGAGGAGGAGAGAGGGGAGAGAAGGAGGAGAGAGAAGGAGGAGACAGAGCAAGAGAGAGGGGAGAGAAGGAGGAGACACAGAGCAAGAGAGAGGAGGAGGAGAGAGGGGAGAGAAGGAGGAGAGAGAAGGAGGAGACAGAGCAAGAGAGAGGGGAGAGAAGGAGGAGACAGAGCAAGAGAGAGGGGAGAGAAGGAGGAGACACAGAGCAAGAGAGAGGGGGAGGAGGAGGAGAGAGGGGAGAGGAGGAGGAGAGAGGGGAGAGGAGGAGGAGAGAGGGGAGAGGAGGACTCCCACCAGCCTGGCACCACTTACCTTGTTGTTGGGCAGCAGCTTCCAGCCGGAGTCCTTCAGTCTCTGGAGGTCCTGGAACTGCAGATGCACATCGTCCATGCTGAGCTGCAGCATATCCCAACAGCCAGCCAGGTCCTGGGGGGGCGGGAATGAAGTCTGGTCCTGTGGAGGACAGGGGGGGGGGGGGGGGGGTTACTCAATCACACTCACTCATTCACACACTCACAAATGCTCACACACACACACTCACAGAACACACACAAACACTCACAATCACACGCATACACACACACACAAATGCTCACACACACACACTCACAGAACACACACAAACACTCACAATCACACGCATACACACACACACAAATGCTCACACACACACACTCACAGAACACACACAAACACTCACAATCACACGCATACACACACACACAATCACACTCACTCACACACAAAACACAAACACACACAATCACACACATACACATTCTCACACAGTCACTCACTCACCACACTCTGCTGGCACAGGTGGAAGAACTGCTGAACCTTGTGAGACATGAGAGTCTGAGCAGCAGCTACAGCCTTCCTGATCTGATCCAGAACTACACAGGAAGGAGACAGGAACAAGGAAGTAACCAGGAAGTACAAAGATATTCCTCCCTCCCCTACCTGCTGCTCCAGTGTGTAACCCTCCCTCCCTTCCCCTACCTGCTGTTCCAGTGTGTAACCCTCCCTCCCTCCTCTACCTGCTGTTCCAGTGTGTAACCCTCCCTCCTCCCCTACCTGCTGCTCCAGTGTGTAACCTCCCTCCCTCCCCTACCTGCTGCTCCAGTGTGTAACCCTCCCTCCCTCCTCTACCTGCTGTTCCAGTGTGTAACCCTCCCTCCCTCCCCCTACCTGCTGCTCCAGTGTGTAACCCTCCCTCCCTCCCCTACCTGCTGCTCCAGTGTGTAACCCTCCTCCCTCCCCTACCTGCTGCTCCAGTGTGTAACCCTCCCTCCCTCACCTACCTGCTGTTCCAGTGTGTAACCCTCCCTCCCTCCCCTACCTGCTGCTCCAGTGTGTAACCCTCCCTCCTTCCCCTACCTGCTGCTCCAGTGTGTAACCCTCCCTCCCTCCCCTACCTGCTGCTCCAGTGTGTAACCCTCCCTCCCTCCCCTACCTGCTGTTCAGTGTGTAACCCTCCCTCCCTCCCCTACCTGCTGCTCCAGTGTGTAACCCTCCCTCCCTCCCCTACCTGCTGTTCCAGTGTGTAACCCTCCTCCCTCCCCTACCTGCTGCTCCAGTGTGTAACCCTCCCTCCCTCCCCTACTTGCTGCTCCAGTGTGTAACCCTCCCTCCCTCCCCTACCTGCTGTTCCAGTGTGTAACCCTCCCTCCCTCCCCTACCTGCTGCTCCAGTGTGTAACCCTCCCTCCCTCCCCTACCTGCTGCTCCAGTGTGTAACCCTCCCTCCCTCCCCTACCTGCTGCTCCAGTGTGTAACCCTCCCTCCCTCACCTACCTGCTGTTCCAGTGTGTAACCCTCCCTCCCTCCCCTACCTGCTGCTCCAGTGTGTAACCCTCCCTCCTTCCCCTACCTGCTGCTCCAGTGTGTAACCCTCCCTCCCTCCCCTACCTGCTGCTCCAGTGTGTAACCCTCCCTCCCTCCCCTACCTGCTGTTCCAGTGTGTAACCCTCCCTCCCTCCCCTACCTGCTGTTCCAGTGTGTAACCCTCCCTCCCTCCCCTACCTGCTGCTCCAGTGTGTAACCCTCCCTCCCTCCCCTACCTGCTGTTCCAGTGTGTAATCCTCCCTCCCTCCC
>CM059334.1:11364122-11459122 GCA_030340685.1 Protosalanx chinensis | reverse complement strand
CCATGTCCTCCACGTGGAGCACTACCTGTGTAGTAGCCCCCTCCAGCCCTGGAGGTCCGCTCGGAGGAGGGGCCTTCGGAGATCCCCATGTCCACTGAGTTGCTATGCTGCCGGGGGTGTCTGGGCCCAAAGCTTTGTGGGGCCCTGTGGGGGCTGTGAGGGTGGTGGCTGGCCTGTGCTCTGGAAGTAGGCATCCTGGGTGGACTCTGTGGAGCTCTGAGCATGCACAGAGAGGGATGACTTGGACATACGCGGGGGGAGGGGCGGAGGGGGGCCACCCTTGTAGCTGGGAAAGACTGGAGTGAAGAAAGGTGGGGGGGGAGAAATGGGAGGAGAGACACAACAAGAATCTCAACCAACAGCTGGTCACATGACTGGTAATCTAACGTTTGTCATTTTTTTAAGACAATGAAGCAATTTCCTGAGAAGAATATTAAACCTGAGAGGAATATTAAACTGAAGAGTTTTTCTCTTTCCCTCTCCTTCTTCTTCTCATCGAGAAGGAGAGAGGAGAGAGAAGGAGAGATGAGAGAGAATGAGAGAGGAGAGAGAAGGAGAGAGGAGAGACAGGTAGGAGAGAGGATGAGGGAGGAGGAGTGAGGAGGAGAGAGGAGAGAGGAGGATGAAGGGAGGAGAGAGGAGGATGAAGGGAGGAGAGAGGAGGAGAGAGAAAGAGAGAGGAGGAGGAGAGGAGAGGAGAGAGGAGGAGAGAGGAGGAGAGAGGAGGAGAGGGAGGATGAAGGCCGGAGTGAGAGGAGCGCAGGAGGGGAGAAGAGGATGAAGGCAGGAGGAGAGAGGAGGAGAGAAAGGAAGGAGGAGAGGAGGGGAGAGAGGATGAAGGCAGGAGGAGAGAGGAGGAGAGAGGAGGATGAAGGGAGGAGGAGAGAGGAGGAGAGAGGAGGAGAGAGGAGGAGAGAGGAGGAGAGAGGAGGAGAGAGGAGGATGAAGGCAGGAGAGAGAAGGAGAGAGGAGGGGAGAAGAGATGAAGGCAGGAGGAGAGAAGAAGAGAGGAGATGAAGGAGGAGCGAGGAGGAGAGAGGAGGACTGAAGGCGAGGAGCGAGGAGGAGCGAGGAGGATGAAGGGAGGAGCGAGGGAGGAGGGAACAGGAGAGGGCTGAACTTACCCCGCTCCGCTCTTTAAGGTTCCCCTGAGGTCCCGACCATGGAGAAGACCAGAAAGACAGTCATCGTCTGGGAACAGCCGGCCTGGATGGCACGGACGTAACTATGGCTACGGGTGCGGAAGGATCCGGGCAAGTCGAGGGCCTCCACAGCGGGGGACTCTGGTGCCCCAAACATGCTCTCACACACCACATCAAACTGCCGGCTCAGACTAGCCCCAAGCTGGACACAGAGAACAGGGTGAAGAGGGGAGGAAGTGTGTGTCTACCTGTGTGTATCTGCACATGCTCTCTCTCTCACACAGTGCTAAAGGTGAGGGCTCCTACCTGTGAGCTGGTGAGAGAGCGAGTGTAGCTCCTAGATCGAGCATGGCTCCTTGGCTGGGAGTCTGTCCACTGCTGACAGGAGGACCTAGAAACAAACACACACTTCCACATGAGTGTGTGTGTTAGGGTTAGTGTGTGTGTTAGTGTGAGTGTGTGTGAGTGTGTGTAAGTGAGTGTGTGAGAGTGTGTGTGAGTACAAAGCTCTACTTGGGGTGCAGGACCTCTGGT
The DNA here is from genome assembly GCA_030340685.1 of Protosalanx chinensis. Classification (NCBI taxonomy): domain Eukaryota; kingdom Metazoa; phylum Chordata; class Actinopteri; order Osmeriformes; family Salangidae; genus Protosalanx; species Protosalanx chinensis. The sequence goes on along the minus strand of CM059334.1, from coordinate 11,457,446 downwards.
CCATGCTGATGGACCTCCTGAAAGCATCTCTCTGGGCCAAGGGCGGAGGCTCGGGGTGAGGCTGGGGGGAGGCCTGGGGCCCGGGGTGAGGCTGGGGGGCTGTCCTCTCCATTGTCTTCATCCCCCATCGCCTTGATGTAACTGCCACTCCTCATCCTCCTGCAGGGGATCTCCCCAGGGAACACACCCCAATCATCTGACGGGACCTGACACACGTACACACACACACACACACACACACAGGTACACCACAAACAAAAAAACACATACACACAGGTACATAAATACACACACACACACACACACACACACACATAGGTACACAGGTACACACACACACAGGTACACAGGTACACACACATAGGTACACACACACACACACACACAGGTACATATGTACACACACACAAACACACACACAAGTACACAGGTACACACACAGGTACACACACAGGTACACATGCACACACACACACATGTAGTTACACACACAGATAGACACACAAATAGGTAGAACATGGGAGTGTCATTTCTGTAATTAATCTTTTTTTCAGAGTATGATGCATCTTACTAATGCAACATCACAGGTTAGTACAAACTGGTAAAGACTAAACATCAGAGGGTCAGAGACCCGTACACAGTGTGCGGTGCAGTGTGAGGTGCAGTGTGAGGTGCAGTGTGAGGTGCAGTGTGAGGTGCAGTGTGAGGTGCAGTGTGAGGTGCAGTGTGCGGTGCAGTGTGAGGTGCAGTGTGCGGTGCAGTGTGAGGTGCAGTGTGAGGTGCAGTGTGAGGTGCAGTGTGAGGTGCAGTGTGCGGTGCAGTGTGAGGTGCAGTCTGTGGTGCAGTGTGAGGTGCAGTGTGAGGTGCAGTGTGAGGTGCAGTGTGCGGTGCAGTGTGAGGTGCAGTGTGAGGTGCAGTGTGAGGTGCAGTGTGAGGTGCAGTGTGCGGTGCAGTGTGCGGTGCAGTGTGAGGTGCAGTGTGAGGTGCAGTGTGCGGTGCAGTGTGCGGTGCAGTGTGAGGTGCAGTGTGAGGTGCAGTGTGCGGTGCAGTGTGAGGTGCAGTGTGCGGTGCAGTGTGCGGTGCAGTGTGAGGTGCAGTGTGAGGTGCAGTGTGAGGTGCAGTGTGCGAGCAGGAGAGTCACACCCTCACCGCTGACCCCTTCAACCTGAACCTGACCTTTCAACCTGACCGTTTAATCTGACCCCTGATGACCTTTCAACCTGACCCTTTAATCTGACCACTTACCCTTCAACCTGACCCTTCAAACTGACCCTTTAATCTGACCCCTGACCTTTCAAACTGACCCTTTAATCTGACCCCTGACCCTTTAATCTGACCCCTGACCCTTTAATCTGACCCCTGACCTTTCAAATTGATCCTTTAATCTGACCCCTGACCTTTCAACCTGACCCTTCAACCTGACCCTTTAATCTGACCCCTGACCTTTCACCTGACCCTTCAAATTGACCCTTTATTTTGACCCCTGACCCTTCAACCTGACCGTGGCCCTTTAATTTTACCCTTCAACCTGACCTCTTAATCTGACCCCTGGCCCTTCAACCTGACCCTTTAATCTGACCCCCGACCCTTCAACTTGAACCTGACCCTTTAATATGACTTTAGCCTCTGTTGTGCTGAGACTGTATGCAGCTCACCTCAGTGGTTACAACACACACACACAAACACTCACAACATACACAAACACACACACAACACACAGACACCAATCTGGATGTATATGCACATGCACACATGTAGCAAATGGTCATGGTCACAGACATGCTGCACTGGAGAGCAGCAGTGAGGATGTAGTGAGGATGTAATGATGATGCAGTGAGGGTACAGTGAGGATGTAGTGAGGATGTAATGATGATGCAGTGAGGATGCAGTGAGGATGTAGTGAGGATGCAGTGATGATGCAGTGAGGATGTAATGAGGATGCAGTGATGATGCAGTGAGGATGTAATGAGGATGCAGTGAGGATGTAGTGAGGATGTAATGATGATGCAGTGAGGGTACAGTGAGGATGTAATGAGGATGTAATGAGGATGTAATGATGATGCAGTGAGGATGCAGTGAGGATGCAGTGAGGATGTAAGGATGATGCAGTGAGGATGCAGTGAGGATGTAGTGAGGATGCAGTGAGGATGTAGTGAGGATGTAGTGAGGCTGTAAGGATGATGCAGTGAGGATGCAGTGAGGATGTAATGAGGATATAATGATGATGCAGTGAGGATGCAGTGAGGATGTAATGATGATGCAGTGAGGGTACAGTGAGGATGCAGTGAGGAAGTAGTGAGGATGTAGTGAGGATGCAGTGAGGATGCAGTGAGGGTGCAGTGAGGATGTAATGAGGATGTAATGATTATGCAGTGAGGATGCAGTGAGGATGCAGTGAGGATGTAGTGAGGATGTAATGATAATGCAGTGAGGGTGCAGTGAGGATGTAGTGAGGATGTAAGGATGATGCAGTGAGGATGTAATGAGGATGCAGTGAGGGTGCAGTGAAGATGCAGTGAGGATGTAATGAGGATGTAGTGAGGATGCAGTGATGATGTAATGAGGATGTAGTGAGGATGTAATGATGATGCAGTGAGCATGTAATGATGATGCAGTGAAGATGCAGTGAGGATGTAATGAAGATGCAGTGAGGATGTAATGATGATGCAGTGAAGATGCAGTGAGGATGTAATGAGGATGTAGTGAGGATGTAATGAGGATGCAGTGAGGATGCAATGAGGATGTAATGAGGATGCAGTGAGGGTGCAGTGCAGATGCAGTGAGGATGTAATGAGGATGCAGTGAGGGTGCAGTGCAGATGCAGTGAGGATGCAGTGAGGATGCAAGAGGATGCAGTGAGGATGCAATGAGGATGTAATGAGGATGCAGTGAGGGTGCAGTGCAGATGCAGTGAGGATGCAGTGAGGATGGGTAGAAACACATGTGGAGACTTACAGAGAGTGAGAAACTCTGACAACTAGAAAAACACTGATTTAGAGAGAGACGTAGAGGAGGGCGAGAGAGAGAGAGAAAGAGAGAGAGGGAGACAGAAAGAAGGGAGAGAGACAGAGAGAGAGGGGGAGAGGGACAGAGACAGACAGAGAGAGAGAGGGAGAGACTGAGAGAGAGGGAGAGAGACAGAGAGAGAGAAAGAGAGAGAGGAAGAGAGACAGAAGGAGAGAGAGAGAGTAAGCAGAATGCCAGAACCAAAAAATGAGACAGACATCTATGAGTGTGCATGTGTGTGCTCGTGTGTGTCCTTGTGTGTGCGAGTGTTCTTGTGTGTATGTTCTTGTGTGTTTCTGTGCAGTCAAGCATGTACACACACTAACTAACACACGTGCACATATTAGTCCTGGGTGCATGGCTTTGTCCAGTCAAGTGTTCCTTTAAAGGTCATCACTTTAAAGAGATGATTCTGTTGAAGCTCTCTATCTCCAAAGACCTCCCCTCTCCACCAGCAAGGGTTTACTATCACTATCACTTCCTGATATCCCTTCCTCTCTCTACTTCCTTTTTTCACCTCACCATCTTCCTTTCTCTCTCCTAATAACCGACAGAGAAAAAGGGCCACAGGCAGAAAAGAGAGAGAGGAGGCAGGAGAGAAGAGGCAGGAGAGAGAGAGGAGGCAGGAGACAGGAGGGAGGAGAGATAGGAGGCAGGAGAGAGGAGGCAGGAGAGAGAGAGGAGGGAGGAGAGAGGAGGCAGAAGAGAGAGAGAGGAGGGAGGAGAGAGGAAGGAGGAAACAGGAGGGAGGAGAGAGGAGGCAAAAGAGAGAGGAGGCAGGAGTGAGGAGGCAGGAGAGAGAGGAGGCAGGAGAGAGAGGAGGCAGGAGAGAGAGGAGGCAGGAGAGAGAGGAGGTAGGAGTGAGGAGGCAGGAGAGAGAGGAGGCAGGAGAGAGAGGAGGCAGGAGAGAGAGGAGGCAGGAGAGAGAGGAGGCAGGAGAGAGGGGGGAGGAGAGAGAGGAGGCAGGAGAGAGGAGGCAGGAGAGAGGAGGCAGGAGAGAGAGGAGGCAGGAGAGAGAGGAGGCAGGAGAGAGAGGAGGCAGGAGAGAGAGGAGGCAGGAGAGAGAGGAGGCAGGAGAGAGAGGAGGCAGGAGAGAGAGGAGGCAGGAGAGAGAGGAGGCAGGAGAGAGAGGAGGCAGGAGAGAGAGGAGGCAGGAGAGAGGAGGCAGGAGAGAGAGGAGGCAGGAGAGAGAGGAGGCAGGAGAGAGAGGAGGCAGGAGAGAGAGGAGGCAGGAGAGAGAGGAGGCAGGAGAGAGGGGGGAGGAAGAAGATAGGGGGAGAAGTAGATTCACCACAGTGTTGGCTCTCTCCATTTCTCAGAGCTTTCAGTCTACAAAACCAGTATCCTCTCTCATCCTCTCATCCCCTCTTTTCCTTTCAACCTCTCATCCTCCCTCATCCTCTCAGAGACCATGGAATGTGTTAGTGTGAGAATTATTTGTCACTTGCTGTTCGTGTGGTACAAAGACATGGACAGAAAATCTGTTAAAATGCCTAAAAGCACCAGAGGCAGAGAAGGGATCTGGAAGAGACTGATAGACAGTGAGTTTAATAATCAGATGCATATGAGTGCTAGTGAGTGCACGTATGCATGCATGTGTGTGTGTGAGTTAGTGTACATGTGTGTGCATGTGAGTGTGTATCTCAGCTGTTGGACACACACACCTGCAGGTAGTGGAAGTTTCTCTCTTTCATCTTGGTGTCCATGGGAACCAGAGCCTTGTCCAGGGCCCCTCCCCTAGCAGAGGGGGTACACCTCCAGAGCCTTGTCCAGGGCCCCTCCCCTAGCAGAGGGGTACACCTCCAGAGCCTTGTCCAGGGCCCCTCCCCTAGCAGAGGGGTACACCTCTAGAGCCTTGTCCAGGGCCCCTCCCCTAGCAGAGGGGGTACACCTCCCGAGCCTGGCTAACTGTCATGGCAGACCAGGTGCTTCTCTTCAGGGAGGCTCCACCCCCCTCACCTCCTGCCAGCATCATGCTGGTGCATGCCATGCACTCCCCTTGAGTAGGAGCAGGCAGGGCCCGCTGACCCCCTCCTCCCCCTCCTCCCCCTCCTCCCCCCTCCTCCCCCTCCTCCCCCTCCTCCCCCTCCTCCCCCCTCCTCCTCCCCCTGCCCCTCCCCTGGGCTTCTTCAGTGTCAGCTCCTGAATGGCTGAGTCCAGGCTCTCGTGGCCTGCCAGGTAGCCCCGCCCCCCCCCTGGGACCCCCCCCAGTAACCAAGAAGCTGCTGTCACTGTCCAGGTTGTCATCAGAGCTCCACCATCCGGCAGTTCTGCTGCGGTGTCGCCGGCCAGAGTCATGCCTGGAGTCTCCACTCCTGCTGCGCTCACGGGACTTGCAGCGCCGGGAGGAGCGTGACTGGTGTCCAGGGCCTCCCCCCTCCTCCCCCCCACTGCGGTGCCCCCCCCGGTACTCCCCTGCTCCACGCGTGCCATTATGCTCCCTCTTGGACGGTGCCTCCAGTGAATGGGACTTTGCAAAGAGTCGCTGGACAGAGTGGACAAGGTGGCGAATCCGAGAGGGGCTTTCACTGCGCTGCTCCCCGCTGGACGAGCGCTGGTACTGCAGTGTGTGGAAGCCATCTGGCTGGAAGGGAATCTGCTTCTCAAAGTGTTCCAGCAGTCCTGGGGGGATCCGCTGCACCTTCCCACCAGGACCCCCCACTGTGGTCAGGCACTCCTCACATGAGTCGTACCCCTGCAGGGGGGGGTGCTGGCTGGGGTGAGAGCGTGGAAAGGTTCCTCCCCCAGAGTGGGCATGGTGCCTCTGCAAGGCCATGGGCTCTGGGGGACCCCCAGGGGGATAGTAAGACTGGTCCTGGTAGTGCTCAGAGGAGTGGCTGTGATGAAAGTCCCTGCCCGCCCTTGGATCGCCATCCTCGGGCATGCAGTGGCAGGGCCCTCCCCCAGAGGAGTGTTGGGACAGGCTGCGGCTGGCATGGCTCCTCACGGCGGCATGGTGGGCCGGCCGGGCCGACAGGGGGCGCTGTGGGCGCGACAGAGCTGCGCCTGACTCACCTGAAAGAAAGAAGAAACCAGTGGTTAGAAGGAGTCTGGTGTGAGTCTGGTGTGATTGTGTGTGTGAGTCAGTAAGTGAGTGTGTGAGTCAGTGAGTGAGTGTGTGAGTCAGTGAGTGAGTGTGTGAGTTAGTGAGTGAGCGAGGGAAACACAGAGAGACAGAGACAAGGTAGAAAGATACACACAGACACTGTGTGTAAAATCTGCTCCGATCTACAGTCTGGTGAGAATCCTTCAATTCTTGTTTTAGCATGAATTCCCTTTCAATCACACCTGCCCAGGTAAGAAACGATTTGAGGAAGATCAATGTGAGGAAAGCAGCTGTACCTGACGGTATCAGCCCCAGGCTCCTGAAATCCTACGCTGACGAAGCTTTTGGGATCATGGGGCAGCTCTTCAACCTCAGCCTTAAGCTGAGCGTGGTACCACAGCTGTGGAAGACCTCCTGCTTGGTACCACAGCTGTGGAAGACCTCCTGCTTGGTACCACAGCTGTGGAAGACCTCCTGCTTGGTACCACAGCTGTGGAAGACCTCCTGCTTGGTACCACAGCTGTGGAAGACCTCCTGCTTGGTACCACTGCTCTAGAAGACCTCCTGCTTGGTACCATTGCTCTAGAAGACCTCCTGCTTGGTACCACTGCTCTAGAATACCTCCTGCTTGGTACCATTGCTCTAGAAGACCTCCTGCTTGGTACCACTGCTCTGGAAGACCTCCTGCTTAGTACCATTGCTCTAGAAGACCTCCTGCTTGGTGCCACTGCTCTGGAAGACCTCCTGCTTGGTACCACTGCTCTAGAAGACCTCCTGCTTGGTACCATTGCTCTGGAAGACCTCCTGCTTGGTACCACAGCTCTAGAAGACCTCCTGCTTGGTACCACAGCTGTGGAAGACCTCCTGCTTAGTACCACAGCTGTGGAAGACCTCCTGCTTGGTACCACAGCTGTGGAAGACCTCCTGCTTGGTACCACTGCTCTGGAAGACCTCCTGCTTGGTACCACTGCTCTGGAAGACCTCCTGCTTGGTACCACTGCTCTAGAAGACCTCCTGCTTGGTACCATTGCTCTAGAAGACCTCCTGCTTAGTACCACTGCTCTGGAAGACCTCCTGCTTGGTACCACAGCTCTAGAAGACCTCCTGCTTGGTACCACAGCTGTGGAAGACCTCCGGCTTAGTACCACAGCTGTGGAAGACCTCCTGCTTAGTACCACAGCTGTGGAAGACCTTCTGCTTGGTACCACAGCTGTGGAAGACCTCCTGCTTGGTACCACTGCTCTGGAAGACCTCCTGCTTGGTACCACTGCTCTGGAAGACCTCCTGCTTGGTACCACTGCTCTAGAAGACCTCCTGCTTGGTACCACTGCTCTGGAAGACCTCCTGCTTGGTACCACTGCTCTAGAAGACCTCCTGCTTGGTACCATTGCTCTAGAAGACCTCCTGCTTGGTACCACTGCTCTGGAAGACCTCCTGCTTGGTACCACTGCTCTGGAAGACCTGCTGCTTGGTACCACTGCTCTGGAAGACCTCCTGCTTGGTACCACTGCTCTAGAAGACCTCCTGCTTGGTACCACTGCTCTAGAAGACCTCCTGCTTGGTACCACTGCTCTGGAAGACCTCCTGCTTAGTACCACTGCTCTGGAAGACCTCCTGCTTGGTACCACAGCTCTAGAAGACCTCCTGCTTGGTACCACAGCTGTGGAAGACCTCCTGCTTGGTACCACAGCTGTGGAAGACCTCCTGCTTGGTACCACTGCTCTGGAAGACCTCCTGCTTGGTACCACAGCTGTGAAAGACCTCCTGCTTGGTACCACAGCTGTGGAAGACCTCCTGCTTGGTACCACTGCTCTGGAAGACCTCCTGCTTGGTACCACAGCTGTGGAAGACCTCCTGCTTGGTACCACTGCTCTGGAAGACCTCCTGCTTGGTACCACAGCTGTGAAAGACCTCCTGCTTGGTACCACAGCTGTGGAAGACCTCCTGCTTGGTACCACTGCTCTGGAAGACCTCCTGCTTGGTACCACAGCTGTGGAAGACCTCCTGCTTGGTACCAGTGCCCAAGACACCGCGGGCTAAGGATCTCAGCAGCTTCAGGCCAGTGGCTCTCACGTAACACATGATGAAGACACTGTAGAGGCTGATCCTGGGCCACCTCCGCTCTGAGGTGAGCTCAGAGATGGACCCGCCTACCGACCCAGAATCGGGGTGGACGACGCCGTGACCTTCCTGCTACATCGTATTCTCACCCACATGGAGAAGCCTGGCAGCGCTGTGAGGATCACATTCTTTGATTTCTCAACACGTTCAACACCATCCAGCCAGTGCTTCTGAGGGACAAGCTGGTATTATAATCTTTATAATGTAGATAATGCAACGTACAGAGATCATTCAGAGAACACAACCACTATCTGGCCTGTGCAGATTACAACAGTTCCTCATTGTGAAAGCAGATCCATTGTGTTTCTCTGAAACAGAGAGAGTACAATGCTGCCTGGTGGTTTACAGGAGCAGAATGGGAACTTATTCACACAGAACCTCATGGAGCAACAATGGGAACATTCAGTCAGACACACAGCCACTGCAGTCCCACTCAGGAGGGTTAAACAGCCACTGCAGTCCCACTCAGGAGGGTTAAACAGCCACTGCAGTCCCACTCAGGAGGGTTAAACAGCCACTGCAGTCCCACTCAGGAGGGTTAAAGATGTGGCACTCAGGAAGCGGAGCTGTTCAGGATATTTACTATGAACAGTTTGACCAGTTTTAGAGCAGCAGAAATATTCATCATTCTAAAAGGAGCAAATACTGTACATTTCCATAGATATTATGCAGAGAGACAGACAGGCCGAGAGAGAGACAGGCCGAGAGACAGACAGGCCGAGAGAGAGACAGGCCGAGAGACAGACAGGCCGAGAGACAGACAGGCCGAGAGACAGACAGGCCGAGAGACAGACAGGCCGAGAGAGAGACAGGCCGAGAGACAGACAGGCCCAGAGACAGACAGGCCGAGAGACAGACAGGCCGAGAGACAGACAGGCCGAGAGAGAGACAGGCCGAGAGAGAGACAGGCCGAGAGAGAGACAGGCCGAGAGAGAGACAGGCCGAGAGACTGGCACAGAGTGTTCAATCATCTCTCTCCTCTCAATGCACAGCGACATTTAAAGATGGTCATATCTAGGTTGCATTTTAGTGTGTTTTTTATGAGGTCTTTATTGTTTCCTTATTCTGTGTAGAGTGTTGCTAGGTTACAACATGTAAAATAGATACCCATAATGAGTTTCCATGACATTGTGATAATGCTCCATCTAAACTGTCTGGTCAATACAGCAGCCTCCACATTCACCTCATATAATCCTTTCTGTGTGTGTGTGTGTGTGTGTGCTGTTCCACCATTATCCTTTGTGCATAAAGTAAATCCTATTCGATTGGAACATATGTGTGTAACCCTGTACGTGTGTATAACTCTGTATGTTTATTTATTTATTTCAGGGACAGTGCATATTAATCCACATTTGCATGTAAAAATGCCAGAATTAGCCACAAGGCTATTTTTCATCTGTAGTCCCTGGACAGATGTTAAAATGTCCCCCTAAACATAGTAAAACATAGTAAAAGTACAGTTGTTATTACGAAGTTAAAATGCATCACTCTAAAATCCTACAATAGACAGACATTGTTAGTAGACAAACATTGAACACGCACACATAACAAAGAAAACAGCCACAATGCAAACAAGTAACAACAATCAACCAAAAACAATCAAAAGGCAAAAGTTCAGTGAATGACTGACTGAGTGAATGACTGAATGACTGACTGACTGAATGACTGAATGACTGACTGACTGAATGACTGAATGATTGAGTGAATGACTGACTGACTGACTGAATGACTGACTGAGTGACTGACTGACTGAATGAATGACTGACTGAATGACTGACTGACTGAATGACTGACTGACTGAGTGACTGACTGAATGACTGACTGACTGACTGAATGAGTGACTGACTGACTGAATGACTGAGTGAATGACTGAATGACTGAGTGACTGACTGACTGAATGACTGACTGAATGGCTGAGTGACTGAATGACTGACTGAATGACTGACTGACTGAATGAATGACTGAGTGACTGAATGACTGACTGACTGAATGACTGACTGACTGATTGACTGACTGACTGAATGACTGACTGACTGATTGACTGACTGAATGACTGAATGACTGACTGAATGACTGATTGACTGAGTGACTGAATGACTGACTGACTGAATGAATGACTGATTGACTGACTGCTTGCTCAGTTATTCAGCTGTCAATCGACAATCAGTAAAAACAATTCAGGCCTCAAAACAACATTCAGGAACAAAGAAGAGGATAGAAGATAGAGAAGATTGTAAAAACAGATTAGGGAGAGGAGAGTTGGAGGAGGGAGGTTATAGGATCCTCCTTGGTTTGGTAGAGGAGTCTTATCATACTGATGTGTCACCAGAGTGAACACTTCTAATCATCCAATTAATCACAATCACTTCTAATAACCACATTAGCTCCACTGTGCTGATGCAAGAGCACACACACATACACACACACATACACACACACACACACACACACATACACATATACACACACATACACACACACACACACACACACACACACGTCTCTCTCCATAATTGTAACTGTTACTGACAAGCCATGATGTTTTCCACTCCTACCCTGGATCCAGATCTGACCCCCTAAGCCCTCAAGGCAGCATGGAACAGGAGCCATTTTGGGGTCTTCACATCAGTAATGACCCTGACAGCAAGGCAGGCAGTGTAGCCACATGTGATTCAAAACAAACAAACAAGCTGGCAAAGCCATGGGAGAGAGAGGGGGAGACAGAGGGGGGAGAGAGAGAGGGGGAGAGGGGAGAGACAGAGGGGGAGAGGGGAGGGGGGAGAGGGGGAGGGAAAAGGAGATGGAGAGGGGGGAGAGGCAGGAGAGGGGGGGGAGGGAGGCGTGGGGGAGAGACAGAGAGGGAGAGGGGGGAGAGGGGGGGAGAGTGAGGCGAGGGGGAGAAACAGAGGGGGGAGAGGAGGGGAGAGGTGGGAGAGGGGGGAGAGACGGAGGGGGAGATACAGAGAAGGGGAGAGGGGGAGAGACAGAGAGACTGAGGGAGGAGAGGGGGGGAGAGGGGGGAGGGGGACACACATAAACACAAACATACAGTATATACACTCACAGAGACACACAGAGACACACACACATTTACGTGCACTCACTCACACACACTCAACACACTCATAGTATCCTTCCTTCCTCCATCTCCATGGTGACAGGCAAGCCTGTAGTAATACAAGAGCTTTAACTGGATCTGCCACCAATCAGACAACAGGATCACAACAGTCTTTATTCAAGAATGAATATGTGCAGGTTAGTGTTAGTAGAGGGGGGAGGGTGTGTGTGGGGGGGGGGGGGGCAGGGAGGCCCCCAGGGAGGCTCAGCACAGTGCCCCACATCGACAGCCTGGCGCCCGCTGTTACCCATAAGGCCTAGGGGCGGCCTGGGGTGTCATGTGATCAGGCCCAGTGCTGGTGCTCCAGTTTCACAAGAACATAAGGACTGCTCCATTATTCAACATCAGGGGGGAAGGGGGTTCCATAGAGCAGAACCTTCCATATTTCATCTTCTTGGGAGGGTTCCATAGAGCAGAACCTTCCATATTTCATCATCATAGGGGGGTTCCATAGAGCAGAACCATCCATATTTCATCTTCTTGGGAGGGTTCCATAGAGCAGAACCTTCCATATTTCATCATCATAGGGGGGTTCCATAGAGCAGAACCTTCCATATTTCATCATCATAGGGGGGTTCCATAGAGCAGAACCTTCCATATTTCATCATCATAGGGGGGTTCCATAGAGCAGAACCTTCCATATTTCATCATCATAGGGGGGTTCCATAGAGCAAAACCATCCATATTTCATCTTCTTGGGAGGGTTCCATAGAGCAGAACCTTCCATATTTCATCATCATAGGGGGGTTCCATAGAGCAGAACCTTCCATATTTCATCATCATAGGGGGGTTCCATAGAGCAGAACCTTCCATATTTCATCATCATAGGGGGGTTCCATAGAGCAGAAACTTCCATATTTCAGAGTGTGAGTGTGTGTGAGGTGAGTGTGTGTGTGTACAGGTGAGTGTGTGTGTACAGGTGAGTGTGTGTGTGCAGGTGAGTGTGTGTGTACAGGTGAGTGTGTGTGTGCAGGTGAGTGTGTGTGTACAGGTGAGTGTGTGTGTACAGGTGAGTGTGTGTGTGCAGGTGAGTGTGTGTGCAGGTGAGTGTGTGTGCAGGTGAGTGTGTGTGTACAGGTGAGTGTGTGTGTACAGGTGAGTGTGTATGTGCAGGTGAGTGTGTGTGTGCAGGTGAGTGTGTGTGCAGGTGAGTGTGTGTGCAGGTGAGTGTGTGTGTGCAGGTGAGTGTGTGTGCAGGTGAGTGTGTGTGCAGGTGAGTGAAGGCTGATAGCTACTTGCTGGTGAAGCTCTTCATCTAATTTAATCACTAATCCATCATGTCTGCCTGATGAGACAGAAGTAGAGAGGAGCAGAGAGGAGCACAGAGGAGCACAGAGGAGCACAGAGGAGCACAGAGGAGCACAGAGGAGCACAGAGGAGCAGAGAGGAGCACAGAGGAGCAGAGAGGAGCACAGAGGAGCAGAGAGGAGCACAGAGGAGCACAGAGGAGCACAGAGGAGCAGAGAGGAGCACAGAGGAGCACAGAGGAGCAGAGAGGAGCACAGAGGAGCACAGAGGAGCACAGAGGAGCACAGAGGAGCACAGAGGAGCACAGAGGAGCAGAGAGGAGCAGAGAGGAGCACAGAGGAGCACAGAGGAGCAGAGAGGAGCACAGAGGAGCACAGAGGAGCACAGAGGAGCAGAGAGGAGCACAGAGGAGCACAGAGGAGCAGAGAGGAGCAGAGAGGAGCAGAGAGGAGCACAGAGGAGCAGAGAGGAGCACAGAGGAGCACAGAGGAGCACAGAGGAGCACAGAGGAGCAGAGAGGAGCAGAGAGGAGCAGAGAGGAGCACAGAGGAGCACAGAGGAGCTGAGAGGAGCACAGAGGAGCACAGAGGAGCACAGAGGAGCTGAGAGGAGCAGAGAGGAGCACAGAGGAGCAGAGAGGAGCACAGAGGAGCACAGAGGAGCTGAGAGGAGCACAGAGGAGCACAGAGGAGCTGAGAGGAGCACAGAGGAGCACAGAGGAGCACAGAGGAGCACAGAAGAACAGAACACCAGAGCCCTTTATGCACACACACACACACACACACATTAACACACACTCTAACACACACACTAACACACTAACACATTAACACGCACACTAACACACACTCACCTGCACACACACACACTAACACACTAACACTCTCACATGAACCCACACACACACGGTTCCTGTTTCAGAAATAGCTGCAGAGTAGCTCAGAGTAAGTGAGTCTTTAACAGTGATAGAATACATGAATAGATCATCTGAACAGAAGGTAGAGAAGCTGCCTCTAACTTCAAGAGGCCTCTGATAACCCAGGGAGCAGGAACACTGTAAGTACAGGGACAGTAAGTCAGCTCCTCAGTCAGCTCCTCAGTCAGTTCCTCAGTCAGCTCCTCAGTCAGTTCCTCAGTCAGTTCCTCAGTCAGTTCCTCAGTCAGTTCCTCAGTCAGCTCCTCAGTCAGCTCCTCAGTCAGTTCCTCAGTCAGCTCCTCAGTCAGTTCCTCAGTCAGCTCCTCAGTCAGTTCCTCAGTCAGTTCCTCAGTCAGTTCCTCAGTCAGTTCCTCAGTCAGTTCCTCAGTCAGCTCCTCAGTCAGTTCCTCAGTCAGCTCCTCAGTCAGTTCCTCAGTCAGTTCCTCAGTCAGTTCCTCAGTCAGTTCCTCAGTCAGCTCCTCAGTCAGTTCCTCAGTCAGTTCCTCAGTCAGTTCCTCAGTCAGTTCCTCAGTCAGTTCCTCAGTCAGCTCCTCAGTCAGTTCCTCAGTCAGTTCCTCAGTCAGTTCCTCAGTCAGCTCCTCAGTCAGTTCCTCAGTCAGTTCCTCAGTCAGTTCCTCAGTCAGTTCCTCAGTCAGCTCCTCAGTCAGTTCCTCAGTCAGCTCCAAAGTCAGTTCCTCAGTCAGTTCCTCAGTCAGTTCCTCAGTCAGTTCCTCAGTCAGCTCCTCAGTCAGTTCCTCAGTCAGTTCCTCAGTCAGTTCCTCAGTCAGTTCCTCAGTCAGTTCCTCAGTCAGTTCCTCAGTCAGCTCCTCAGTCAGTTCCTCAGTCAGTTCCTCAGTCAGTTCCTCAGTCAGTTCCTCAGTCAGTTCCTCAGTCAGTTCCTCAGTCAGTTCCTCAGTCAGCTTCTCCAATTTCAGCAGCTACTTATGTTTTAAAATTAAACATGTTTAAACAAGCAGAATACATACTGTGTAAGACTGCAGGAATATTAGTTAGTGTGTGTGTGTGTGCGTGCAATTAGTTCTACTCACCACAGTCTCATGAGGAAATGTTGCTCCATGTCTTTATGATGAAAGGTCTGCTAACACACCAGATGTGTCAGGGAATCCAGAAACTTCTACGACTCTAGGAAACAGAGAGGAAGGATAGTCACATGACATGGAATGAACATGCTCTCCATCTCCCTTGGTCCTTCCTGTCCACCCTCATAGTCTCCAACTTGTTAATGGCTGAACAGTCTTCCTGAAGGGGAATCACAGTCACACAGTGTGGCTCAGTCTGTCAGTCCACAAATAAAAAGCTATTTTTTCAGAGAACATGGAATGGTGGTAGTTAGGCTACAGTGTGGCGTGTGGCTGTGTGCATGTCAGTAATTGTGTGCGTAAGCACGTGTATATGTGTGTGTTTATGTGTATGTATAATAGTAAGCCCTGATGAGAGAGCAGTAAGACAGGCAGGTAGTAAGGCCTGATGAGAGAGCAGTAAGACAGGCAGGTAGTAAGGCCTGATGAGAGAGCAGTAAGACAGGCAGGTAGAAAGGCCTGATGAGAGAGCAGTAAGATAGGCAGTTAGTAAGGCCTGATGAGAGAGCAGTAAGACAGGCAGGTAGTAAGGCCTGATGAGAGAGCAGTAAGACAGGCAGGTATTAAGGTGGTATGTCTTCAATGTGTGGGAGAAGTTTGTTGGACATCGTCTATGTTTGTGTTTCAGTATGTGTCTGTGGGGGGAGGTCCAATATGTGTGTGTGTGTTTCAGTGTGTGAGGGGATAGGGAGGTCCAATATGTGTGTGTGTTTCAGTGTGTGAGGGGATAGGGAGGTCCAATATGTGTGTGTGTGTGCCACATAAATAATGCACTTGCATCCTGTTATTTGTCACTGCCAGGACCTGATTGGTAATGACATTGGTTCAGGGTTCAGCACACACACACACATGCACTCACACACCACGCACATGCACTCACACACCACGCACATGCACTCACACACCACGCACATGCACTCACACACCACGCACATGCACTCACACACCACGCACATGCACTCACACACCACGCACATGCACTCACACACCACGCACATGCACTCACACACCACGCACATGCACTCACACACCACGCACATGCACTCACACACCACACACATGCACATACACACCACGCACATGCACATACACACCACGCACATGCACATACACACCACGCACATGCACATACACACAGGAGTGGTAAGGGTCAGATTGAAGTGAGGAAAAGAGGAGAACAGAAGTGGAAAGTGAATAGGCCTCCAAGGACACAGTCTCCACTCTCATACACACACAGTCCTAAACTAGGGGTGCTTGGGGTACCCTAAACCCTAACCCTGGGGTACCCTAACTCTAACCATGGGGTATTATTTGTGCGAAGTAGAATCACTCAAATATTACATTGAATATTACTTTGCCCATAATCCTTGACAGTCTGTTCAAGTTTGACCAATAGGATCTGTAATGTCGCATTGCAGGAACTCAAGATATCTCACCATCACCTTCCCTCCCTCTTTCATTCTCTCCCTCTCTTTCTGTTTTGCTCTCCTCTGTGCTTTTCTCCCTCCCTCCCTCCCTCCCTCCCTCCTTCTCATTAGGGGCTGCTGGGGTGTCTGAAGGGTCGGTGGTTCCAGGTACTACACAGCACACAGCCTGAACACAACTCTGCCTAGAGCTTCTCTGTCTTTCTCTCTTTGTCTCTCTCTTTTTTTCACACCTTTTTATCATGCATGTCTTCACCTTTTGCAGTGCGTCCCATCATCACACACGCACATACACGCACATACACACATATGCTTTGTGAGGATTTCATTAATGCATTGCCGGTTTACAGTCTCTGCCAGAAAAGATCCCAGTTCATCTATAGATGTCACAGCCATCAGAATCACTGCTGACATCATCATTGAAAACACCAGTTTTCATGTATTTTCAATTTAAAGACAATTTACAAAATAAAATACAACACAAATAAAATGTACACGTGAAGATAAACACACTGCTGGTTGTGTGTTTTTGTAATAAAAACACTTGATTAAACTGATCAGTCTGAACACACACAAGCACAGATATATACACACACAGAAACAAACACACACCCACAATACACACCACAAACACACACCCACTATACACACCACAAACACACACCCACAATACACACCACAAACACACACCCACAATACACACCACAAACACACACCCACAATACACACCACAAACACACACCCACAATACACACCACAAACACACACGCACAATACACACCACAAACACACACCCACAATACACACCACAAACACACACCCACAATACACACCACAAACACACACCCACAATACACACCACAAACACAGACACAATCTCACACCACTGTTAGATTCCTGCTAGTTTCAAGCATTTCAATTACCCAGTATGCCCCTCTCTCTCTCTCTAGCACACATACAGCACACACACGGCACAAAACATACACACACACAGCACACACACACAGCACAAAACATACACACACACAGCACACACACACAGCACACACATACACACACACAGCACACACACAGCACACACATACAGCATACACAGCACACACATACACACACACAGCACACACACAGCACACACATACAGCATACACAGCACACACATACAGCACATACAGCACACACACAGCACACATACAGAATACACAGCACACACATACAGCACATACAGCACACACACAGCACACACACAGCACACACATACAGCATACCAACACATACATACAGCACACACAGCACACACACAGCACACACACAGCACACACATACAACACATGCACACACACAGCACACACACAGCACACACATACAGCATACACAGCACACACATACAGCACATACAGCACATACATCACACACACAGCACACACATACAGCACACACACAGCACACATACAGCACACACACAGCACACACAGCACACACACACAGCACACACATACAGCACACACACAGCACACACATACAGCACACACATACAGCACACACACACAGCACACACATACAGCACACACATACAGCACACACATACAGCACACACACAGCACACACATACAGCACACACAGCACACACAGCACACACACAGCACACACATACAGCACATACACACACTGATATACACATCGACACCTTTTGACAAGAATTACATCAATTTCTGTCTCTCTCCCTTTCTCTCGTTCTCTGTCTGTCTCTCCTCCCTCTCCCTCTCTCTCCCTCTCTTTCTCCCTCTCTCTCTCCTCCCTCCCTCTCTCTCTTTGTCACCCGTCCCTCCCTCTATCAGTCTCCCCTCTCTCCCTCCCTCTCTCTCTCTCTCTTTCTCTCTCTCCCTCTCTCACTCTTTCTTTCTCTCTCTCCCTCTCTCTCTCTCTCTCTCTCTCTTTCTGTCTCCACTCCCTCTCTTTCTCTCTCTCTGTCTCCCCCCCCTCTCCTTCTCTCTCTTTCTTTCTCCCTCTCTCTCTGTCTCTTTCTGTCTCCCCTCCCCCCTCTCTCTCTTTCTCTCTCTCTCTGTCTCTTTCTGTCTCCCCTCCCCCCTCTTCTCTGCCTTCTCCATGATGGTGTAAGTAGGGCACATCAATTTTTCACACTCCATGTCTGTCTCTCACTCCTGCTCTAGTGATAGAGCAGCCAGGCCCCATATGTGTCATATCACATCGAGCCTGAAGCTTAGGGGGCCCTTCGAGGGGGGCCCTAAGAGGGGGCCGTTTAGAGGGGAGCCCTAAGATGGGGCCCCTTAGAAATTGAAGCCCCTGTTTAACACAGGGTGGAGGGGTAGAGTGAGAGAGAAACACACACACATTTCAACAAACAACACTCACAGAAATGAACATGTGTTTGGAGGCTCCATACAGCTCTGACTGAAATATCACAGAAGAGAAACACTGGAGGTCAAACAGAAACACTTGAGGTCAAACAGAAACACTGGAGGTCAAACAGAAACACTGGAGGTCAAACAGAAACACTGGAGGTCAAACAGAAACACTGGAGGTCAAACAGAAACACTGGAGGTCAAAACGAAAAACTGGAGGTCAAACAGAAACACTGGAGGTCAAACAGAAACACTGGAGGTCAAACAGAAACACTGGAGGTCAAACAGAAACAATCTTACAGAGAAACACTGGAGGTTTAGAATGTCTTCTAAATGAGTAAATGTATTTGAGCTAGTGGTATTAGTGGTAGGGGTATTTGAGAGGATACTTTGAGGTAGCCATATTTCAAGTATGCGTATTTGAGGTAACAGTATTTGAGGTAGGGGTTTTAGAGGTAACAGTATTTGAGGTAGGGGTAATAGAGATAACAGTATTTGAGGTAGGGGTAATAGAGATAACAGTATTTGAGGTAGGGGTGTTTGAGGTAACAGTATTTGAGGTAGGGGTATTAGAGGTAACAGTATTTGAGGTAGGGGTAATAGAGATAACAGTATTTGAGGTAGGGGTAATAGAGATAACAGTATTTGAGGTAGGGGTGTTTGAGGTAACAGTATCAGAGGTAACAGTATCAGAGGTAACAGTATTTGAGGTAACAGTATCAGAGGTAACAGTATTTGAGGTAACAGTATTTGAGGTAACAGTATTTGAGGTAACAGTATTTGAGGTAACAGTATCAGAGGTAACAGTATCAGAGGTAACAGTATTTGAGGTAACAGTATTTGAGGTAACAGTATTTGAGGTAACAGTATTTGAGGTAACAGTATTTGAGGTAATAGTATTTGAGGTAACAGTATTTGAGATAACAGTATCAGAGGTAACAGTATTTGAGGTAACAGTATCAGAGGTAACAGTATTTGAGGTAACATTATTTGAGGTAGGGGTAATAGAGATAACAGTATTTGAGGAAACAGTATTTGAGGTAACGGTATTTGAGGTAGGGGTAATAGAGATAACAGTATTAGAGGTAACAGTATTTGAGGTAGGGGTAATAGAGATAACAGTATTAGAGGTAACAGTATTTGAGGTAGGGGTGTTTGAGGTAACAGTATCAGAGGTAACAGTATTTGAGGTAACAGTATCAGAGGTAACAGTATTTGAGGTAACAGTATTTGAGGTAACAGTATTTGAGGTAACAGTATTTGAGGTAACAGTATTAGAGGTAACAGTATTTGAGGTATGGGTAATAGAGATAACAGTTTCAGAGGTAACAGTATTTGAGGTAACAGTATCAGAGGCAACAGTATTTGAGGTAACAGTATTTGAGGTAGGGGTGTTTGAGGTAACAGTATATGAGGTAACAGTATCAGAGGTAACGGTATTTGAGGTAACAGTATTTGAGGTAACATTATTTGAGGTAACAGTATTTGAGGTAGGGGTAATAGAGATAACAGTATTAGAGGTAACAGTATTTGAGGTAGGGGTAATAGAGATAACAGTATTAGAGGTAACAGTATTTGAGGTAGGGGTGTTTGAGGTAACAGTATCAGAGGTAACAGTATTTGAGGTAACAGTATCAGAGGTCACAGTATTTGAGGTAGGGGTAATAGAGATAACAGTATTAGAGGTAACAGTATTTGAGGTAGGGGTGTTTGAGGTAACAGTATCAGAGGTAACAGTATCAGAGGTAACAGTATTTGAGGTAACAGTATTTGAGGTAACAGTATTTGAGGTAACAGTATTTGAGGTAACAGTATTTGAGGTAACAGTATTTGAGGTAACAGTATTAACTAACCTCTCTCTCTGTTTTAAGGTACAGTTCAGATGCCAGTGTGTTCTCAGCTGTTATATTTCTCCAGTCCAGCGATCCTGGGCCTCAGACCTCTAATTACGTTGGGGACTGGTCTTTATGGGGGTTGCTATGGCGACCGCTAGAATCCAGCTATCTCCCAGTACCTCACTCCTCCAAGCAGAGGTAGAATCTCCTCCTCCCTCCTTTTCTCTCTTCTCTCGCTCTCATTTCTTCTTTTTCTCTCTCTCCTCTACCTCCCTCTATCCTCTCATCCTCTTTCGCTCCGCCTCCATCCTTGTATCCTTCTCTCCTCCCCTCCAACACAATTGATTTATCATTCATTTATTAAGAAAGACAGCGTATTTCAACATGATTCTATTTTCATTTACTGTGCATAAATCATGGCCAATGTAGCAGACATGCTGTAGTTATGAAGCTGCTCTTCGCATCTGTCTGAAATGAGATGAAGCTCAGAAACATGTTTGATGTGTCGGTTGAATATTTCAGATGCAGATTTTCATAACTGTTTCATGAGTGTTACGACTCACTGTGCACTTCTGTGTGCATGGAACAGGACTGCAGTTGATTGATACATTGTAAACATGAACATTCACAATGTGCCACACCCACATTGTATAGGTCACCCATAGACACATGGGTCATCTCCTGACAGAGTATTCACACACTAACACCTCAACCATCCTTGCCTTCGTTCATAAATAGTTCATAGAATCAAACGTTAACCACTGGAAACTGTAAAGGTCGTTTACACTCGATCTGTAAAGGTCGTTTACACTCGATCTGTAAAGGTCGTTTACACTCGATCTGTAAAGGTCGTTTACACTCGATCTGTAAAGGTCGTTCGACCTGGGCACAGACAGGGCTGTTGCTGATGTCAGCACACCGCGCATCACATGACAAATGATCAGCTGACATTAGCTCATCATTAGGTGTTTCAAGGGCTTCAAAGGAGGTAGACCGGCTGAGAAACCGACCGATTGTGTGTATGTGTGTGTAGGCAGGAGAGGGTTGTGGGTGTACATGTGTGAGAGAGAGTGGGGCGTGTAATTCTGAGGGGTGTGCAAGTGTGAGTGAGAGGGGTGTGCAAGTGTGAGTGAGAGGGGTGTGTAAGTGTAAGTGAGAGGGGTGTGTAAGTGTGGGGTGTGTAAGTGTGTTCATAATCGCTGTGTTATGCATTTATAGTTCTTCCTTTGGCACTTATTGGTTCTCATGATGTATGATTCACGATCTAAAAATCCGACTGTGTTCGGGGTCTATCACGTTGCTTTGCTCAATGACTGATGCTCTTTGTAAAAGCTCTCTCTTGTAAGTCGCTTTGGATAAAAGCGTCTGCTAAATGAATAAATGTAAATGTAAATGTAAGTGTGAGTGAGAGGGGTGTGTATGTGTGAGTGAGAGGGAGAGGGGTGTGTAAGTGTGAGTGAGGGGAGAGGGGTGTGTAAGTGTAAGTGAGAGGGGTGTGTAAGTGTGAGTGAGAGGGAGAGGGGTGTGTAAGTGTGAGTGAGAGGGAGAGGGGTGTGTACGTGTAAGTGAGAGGGGTGTGTAAGTGTGAGTGAGGGGAGAGGGGTGTGTACGTGTAAGTGAGAGGGGTGTGTAAGTGTGAGTGAGAGGGAGAGGGGTGCGTAAGTGTGAGTGAGGGGAGAGGGGTGTGTACGTGTAAGTGAGAGGGAGAGGGGTGTTTGAGAGAGAGCAGGGGTGACAGAGAAGTGACAGAGAAGGTTGGTGCATGCACTGAGAGCAGGGGTCAGCAACCCTGGCCTAGGGAGCCACTGTCCTGAAGATTTTAGATGTTTCCCTGCTTTACACACCTGATTCTAATGGAGGGTAATTATGAGGCTTCCACAGAGCTTGATAACGACCCTTCATTAGAATCAGGTGTGCTGGAGCAGGGAAACAGCTAAAATCTTCAGGACAGTGGCTCCCTAGAGAGTGTGGATTGTGTGTGTAAAAGGGGTGTAGTGTGTGTAAGGGGGTGGAGTGTGTGTTTAAGAGAGTGTGAATTGTGTGTGTAAGAGAGGGTGGTGTGTGTGTAACAGAGGGTGGAGTATGTGTGTAACAGAGGGTGGAGTGCGTGTGTAAAAGAGGGTGGAGTGTGTGTGTAAGAGAGGGTGGAGTGTGTGTAACAGAGGGTGGAGTGTGTGTAACAGAGGGTGGAGTGTGTGTAACAGAGGGTGGAGTGTGTGTAACAGAGGGTGGAGTGTGTGTGTAAGAGAGGGTGGAGTGTGTGTGTAAGAGAGGGTGGAGTGTGTGTGTAAGAGTGTGTCTGTAAGGGAGGGACAGCTAATCTCTAACCATTGTCTCCTCTGTAATCTTCTGCTCTCTTGAACTGCAGACCCAAGCAAGGCCTCCCTCACCCACTCCATCTCTTCCCCTCTTTCTCCAATCCCCTCTTTATCTCCCTCTCCTTCCCCCTTGCTATTTCTCTTTCTCTTTCTTCCTGACTTTGTCCTCTCTCTTCCTCTCTCTCCCTCCCTCTCTCCCTCTCTCTATCCCTCTATCCCTCTCTCTCCATATCTCTCCCTCTCTCTTCCTCCCTCCCTCTCTCCCTCTCTCTATCCCTCTCTGCTTCTCTAGCCCTTCTCTCCAACCCTCTATCCCTCTCTCTCCCTCTCTATCCCTCTCTCTCTCCTACATGCTATCCCTCTATCCCTCTCTCCCTCTCTCCAGCCCTCACTTCTCTCTAACCCTCTATCCCTCCCTCTATCGCTCTCTCCCTCACTCTATCCCTCCCTCAACATTGAAGGGGAATCAAAGAGATCATCGAATGCCAAGCTGATGTAACTCTCTCTCTAATGCTGTCTTTCTCTTCCACACACACACATACACACACACACACACCTTCACACACACTGCATGTTAAAGTGATGGTGCTGAAGGGTTAGCATAACAAGGAGGACTGAAGAGCTGAGGAAAGAGGAAGTGTGAGGGTTAGGGATGTGTGTGTGGGACAAGGTTAGTGTTATAGATGTGTGTGTGTGTGTGTGTGTGTTTGGGACGTCCTCCCACATCCTCACCCTCTCTCCCACATCCTCACCCTCTCTCCCACATCCTCACCCTCTCCTCCACATCCTCACCCTCTCCTCCACATCCTCACCCTCTCTCCCACATCCTCACCCTCTCCTCCACATCTTCACCCTCTCTCCCACATCCTCACCATCTCTCCCACATCCTCACCTCCTACCCCACCTCCTTCACATCCTCTAGATTAGATTCAATTCAACTTTATTGTCATTACACAGGTACAATTACAGGGTAACGAAAAAAAGTGATCATCCAACCAGAAGTGCAAAACAGTTAGTCTACATCCCTCATCTCTTCCTCTACCTATCTCTCTCTCTCGCTCTCTCTCTCTCTCTCTACCTCTCTCTCTCCGTCTCTCTCTCTCTCTCTCCGTCTCTCTCTCTCGCTCCCTCTCTCCGCCTCTCTCTCTCTCTCTCTCTCTCTCACTGTCTCCCCTCCTCTATTCATGTCTCTGTGTATCAATATTGCAGATGTGAAAGTGCTGGCGTAGTGCATGTCAGCCACAAAGCACAACAATGCCTTCAGGACCACCTGCATTATTCAACAGCCTAACAAGCACAAGGCCTGCGCAGCATTATCTATTTACATCTGAGTGCAGGGACCTCCCTCTGTGCTGCCATAACCAATGAGAAGAAGGGAAGAAAGGGGGAGGGGAGAGGAGAGGAGGGGAGAGAAGTGGAGGAGGGGGGAGAGGAGAGAATGGGAGAGAAGTGGAGGAGGGGGGAGAGGAGAGAATGGGAGAGAAGTGGAGGAGGGGGGAGAGGAGAGAATGGGAGAGATAGATGGACTTCGTGAGGGAGGTGATTGAGAGGAGAGGAGGATAGGATGGAGGGACTAGAATAGTAAGAATGGAGACTCAGAGTAGTAGATAAAACACCACACCTTAACCCTAACCCCTCCCCCAATCTTAACGCCTCCCCCAATCCTAACCCCTCCCCCAATCCTAACCCATTCCCCAATCTTAACCCATCCCCCTAACCCTAACCCCTACCCCCCACCCTAACCCCTCCCCTTATCCCTAACCCAGCCCCCTAACCTTAATCCCTCCCCCCAACCCTTACCTCTTTTTATTTTCTCCACCTTCTATAATCCTCTTGTTCCTGTCTCCTCCTCTCCTTGTCTCTCCTCCTCATTCCTCCTTTCTAGCCCCTCCTCCTCTCCTTGTCTCTCCTCTAACAGTAGAGACTAACTATTTGTCTTTCCATGACTTCATTCTGACAGTAGAGACCAAGCTTTTATTAAATATTTTTAGGTACATTAAAAACATGACAGAGCTCTGAAATGGTATTAGGTAATAAACATGTTTTATGGAGTGTAGCTCAGGCTCTCAGTGTAAAGATTGAATATTGGTTGTCATACAGTGCACATGCACTAACATGTCACATGATGCAGTTGTGCTTCCTAACCACTCGTAAAACATCATTACAAACTCACACACCGTCACACACAGAAAGGGGAGGAGAGGAGGAGGAGAGGAGGAGGAGAGGAGGAGGAGAGGAGGAGGAGAGGAGGAGGAGAGGAGGAGGAGAGGAGGAGGAGAGGAGGAGGAGAGGAGGAGGAGAGGAGGAGGAGAGGAGAGCAGATAGGGAGAGATGGAGTGGAAAGTAGAAGAGGAAGAGGGGAAAAGACAAGCATGATTACACACTATTACTATAACCCTCTCTCTCTCTCTCTCTCTCTCTCTCTCGTGTGAAACAGCTCGACCATCCTTACAGCTCTTCAGTCCATCATCTCTCCAGCATCAGTCAGTCAGCCTGTATTAGTGGTTTTGCTGGTTCTGATACTTTTATATTCAATATATAATATATATATTATATATAATATATAATTTCACATGTTCGTTATTTTCACCGACACTGATTGAATGACAGGATGACGATATCAATGGATCTAGTGATTTGGAGTGAAATTGAGAGTTTGGTAGACTTGTTATGTTGTTTATTCTAGTGCTAATGCGTGCTAATGCTAGTTATCTGAATAACTTTTGATATGTTACATAAATATACCAGACACCCATCCAGCTGTTGTTATTACTGTTGTTATTACACCCATCCAGCTGTTGTTATTACTGTTGTTATTACACCCATCCAGCTGTTGTTATTACTGTTGTTATTACACCCATCCAGCTATTGTTATTACTGTTGTTATTACACCCATCCAGCTGTTAGGGTTAACATCCAGCTGTTGTTATTACTTTAACTTGCCTTTCAAGATGAAATGTCTCTTCTTGGTCTCAGAAATACATTTCCTCCCAAAAATGTGTTTGTGTATCAGAGGATGTGTGTTTGTGTATCAGAGGATGTGTGTTTGTGTATCAGAGGATGTGTGTTTGTGTATCAGAGGATGTGTGTTTGTGTATCAGAGGGGGTGTGTTTGTGTATCCACACTAACCCTTCAGCCCCACCCCTCTCTGCACTTTAGCCCCACCCCTCTCTGCCCTTCAGCCCCACCCCTCTCTGCACTTTAGCCCCACCCCTCTCTGCCCTTCAGCCCCACCCCTCTCTGCCCTTCAGCTCCACCCCTCTCTGCCCTTCAGCCCCACCCCTCTCTGCCCTTCAGCCCCACCCCTCTCTGCCCTTCAGCCCCACCCCTCTCTGCACTTTAGCCCCACCCCTCTCTGCCCTTCAGCCCCACCCCTCTCTGCCCTTCAGCCCCACCCCTCTCTGCCCTTCAGCCCCACCCCTCTCTGCCCTTCAGCCCCACCCCTCTCTGCCCTTCAGCCCCACCCATCTCTGCCCTTCAGCCCCACCCCTCTCTGCCCTTCAGCCCCACACCTCTCTGCCCTTCAGCCCCACCCCTCTCTGCACTTCAGCCCCACCCCTCTCTGCCCTTTATCCCCACCCCTCTCTGCACTTTAGCCCCACCCCTCTCTGCCCTTTAGCCCCACCCCTCTCCCTTACACACTCTCCTCCTCCTCTCCTCCCTTCCTTCCTCCCCTCCTCCTCTTTGATCTCAACTGTCTTTCTCCCCATTACATCATCTGATACAGATACTCTACACCATTGGTCCAGGACTAGACTCTACACCATTGGTCCAGGACTAGACTCTACACCCCTGGTCCAGGACTAGACTCTACACCCCTGGTCCAGGACTAGACTCTACACCCTTGATCCAGGACTAGACTCTACACCCCTGGTCCAGGACTAGACTCTACACCCCTGGTCCAGGACTAGACTCTACACCCTTGATCCAGGACTAGCCTCTACACCCCTGGTCCAGGACTAGACTCTACACCCTTGATCCAGGACTAGACTCTACACCCCTGGTCCAGGACTAGACTCTACACCCCTGGTCCAGGACTAGACTCTACACCCTTGTTTTCATGAATGGACATGTGTGGTGAATCAACAGAAGTCGCCCCTTGTGAATCCTGATTGTCGTGTCTAAATGAGAAGCCAAGCTCAGGCACAGTGGTCCATTAGGGTTCATAAATGTCCTTACTGAGAAATAGGGGACTGGTTTATCTTCATGGTTCACTTAGCATTCTACTCAAATGTCTAAACCACAACAGGCTCTCTAAAGCTGAGGTCCCCAACGCTCAGGGTCCACAGTCCTGCATGTTTTAGATCAGTGGTCCCCTGCATGCTTTAGATGTTTCCCTGCTCCATCAAACCTGGTTCAAATAAGCAGGTCCTAATGAAGCTCAGCAGAAGCCTGATAATGATCCTTTATTTTAATAGGGTGTGTCGGAAGGGGGAAACATTCCACACCCTATCACCCAACACTAACCCTAACCCTAACATGCAGGACAGTGGGGCCCTGAGGACCAGGGAAACATCTAAAACATGCAGGACAGTGGGGCCCTGAGGACCAGGGAAACATCTAAAACATGCAGGACAGGGGGGGCCCTGAGGACAAGGGAAACATTTAAAACATGCAGGACAGTGAGCCCTGAGGACCAGGGAAACATCTAGAACATGCTGGACCGTGGATCCTGAGGACCAGAGAAACATCTAAAACATGCTGGACAGTGAGGCCCTGAGGACCAGGGAAACATCTAAAACATGCTGGAAGGTGAGGCCCTGAGGACCAGGGAAACATCTAAAACATGCAGGACAGTGGGGCCTGAGGACCAGGGAAACATCTAAAACATGCAAGACAGTGGGGCCTGAGGACCAGGGAAACATCTAAAACATGCAGGACAGTGAGGCCCTGGGGACCAGAGAAACATCTAAAACATGCTGGACAGTGAGGCCCTGAGGACCAGGGAAACATCTAAAACATGCTGGACAGTGGGGCCTGAGGACCAGGGAAACATCTAAAACATGCAGGACAGTGGGGCCTGAGGACCAGGGAAACATCTAAAACATGCAGGACAGTGAGGCCCTGGGGACCACTGATTTAAAGCGCAAGTTTTGTTTAGGCCTATACAGATCATATTTACAGGACGAATCATACCATTTGAAACGGAATCAAACGCGTTTGTGCATGAGCTCTCCACCCCGTCATGCAACCTTCTCCAGAGAGAGAAGGGGGGAGAGATAGCGTAGCAAACCGGCAAGGTTATCAATCAAGCTAAAATCAATCGGCCAAAGCGTCGAGTCTCGTCCAATCATACTGCGAAAGTGTTCTGTTGTTCTGGTCCTGGTGTCTCATCCTCAAACGTGCACGATTATAATATATTTTACTAATGTGTACTAATACTATTTCACTAATTATACTAATGTGAAAGACTGACTGCTGGTTAAAAACAAGGTAATTTCAGAGTGCAGGTTGCAAACCTACAAGATCTTAAGGCTCCAGCTGTTTTCGGGATGTGAAAATAGATTGTTGATTGGATGAGATATTTAGCGGTCATTCAAGATGTCACAGACACTCTAACTAGGCGGATCCTTTCATCGTGTGTAGCACACAGGATGGCCCAAGTCTGAGCAGCCTATTCCTGCTTCTAACCCTCGGAGGATAGCAGGGGTGGGCCAGCAGAATCATCATACTGGGGTCCCTTTACAAGGGTCTCATGTGATTAATTAAGCCTCCCGCCACTGCTTTTGCTGTAAACTGGATATCTTGATTCTCCCTCTCTCCCTCTCTCTCTCTCTCTCTCTCTCCATCTCTCTCTCCCTCCCTCTCTCCCTCTCTCTCTCTCTCTCTCTCTCTCTCTCTCTCTGGTACGTACACTTATCTGTGGTGAGGGAACATGTATGCACCAGTGTCACTCGTTCCCAGGCAGACTAGTGATGGAATCTGATTGCCCACCTTAAGATAACTGGTTAATTTGTGACCAACTTTCCCCTATATAGACCATATCCCCTATATAGACCATATCCCCTATATAAACCATATCCCCTATAATATAGACCATATCCCCTATATAGACTACAGTATATCCCCTATATAAACCGGCTTTAGTATCTTCCCTTCACGAGCTTTCAAGTTAATACAGCTGTGAGGCTGTTAATCAATCATCTTCTGCCTGTATCTGTGCTGCTGACTAAGGAGTCATAAAACGCATCGCTTTGTCATATTTTGTGAAACGTTGTTACCGTCTTCTACTAAAAGACGAGTATGATTTGACGTTGTCACGTGGGTGGTCCAGAGGATGTTTCTGCAGGATCACCTGCTGTGTGTCTGCAGCGCTGCAGCCTCTTACCTTGAGGTCCAGTCGAGGCTGTTTCCCCTCAGATCCTCGAATGAATCAACTCTCCTATTCCTCAGCGCGTCACATCAGGAGGGCTTAAAAGAGAGAAGCAGCTCGGTGTCCGGCTCGCCGTTCCACTGCTCGGTCGCTCTATTCTGAGAGGCTGGGTTCCCCTCCGAGGCAGAGCTGAAGCACGATTGGTCCACGAGACTGCTCACGGCCCCCCTGCCTGTAGGAGGGGCCAAGGATGCAACTGGGACCCCAGCGGTGCGCGCACGCCAAATCTATCTGTGCCTGCAAGACTTGACAGCCTCGAGACTCTTCCGATTAGGCCTGTTCTCCCATTACACTGTCACGTGACTCACGGCGCCAGCATAGTAACTGACTGACGAGCACGCGAAGACGTGACGTTGAATAAAAGACATCTTAAGGAAGAGTGGGTTCGATATAGACAGAAGACTTTCGATTCTACACTGGACAGTTTAATCTCTCTCTCTCTCTCTCTCTCCCTCTCTCTCCCCATCGCTCTCTCTCTCTCTCCATATCTCTGTCTCTCACTCTCTCCCTCTCTATCTCTGTCTGTCTCTCTCTCTTTCTCTCTCTCTCCCTCTCTCTCCCCATCGCTCTCTCTCTCTCCATCTCTCTGTCTCTCTCTCTCTCCCCAACGCTCTCTCTCTCTCCAGCTCTGTTTCTCAGTCTCTCTCTCTCTATCTCTGTCTCTCTCTCTCCCTCTCTTTCTCTCTTTTACTCTTTTTCTCTTTTAGGCTGTCTCTCTCTCTCTTTCTGTCTCTCTGTCCATCTCTCTCTGTCTCTGTCTCTCTCTCTCTGTCTCTCTTGTTCTGTCTCTGTCCATCTCTCTGTCTCTGTCTCTCTCTCTGTCTCTCTGTCTCTCTGTCTATCTCTCTCTCTGTCTCTCTCTCTCTCTGTCTCTCTGTCCATCTCTCTCTCTCTCTGTCTCTCGCTCTCGCTCCCTTCCTCTCTCTCATTCTCTCTCTCTCTTACTCTTTCTCTCTGTCTCTCTGTCTCTGTCTCTTGCTCCCCCTCTCTCTCTCTTTCTCTCTCTCTCTCTTACTCTTTCTCTCTCTCTCTCTCCCTCTCATGTTCTCTTACTCTCTCTTTCTTTCCCTGCTCCTCTGGTAAAGTGATGTTGTAATATCCAGTTGGCAACAGAACCCTGGGTTAGTTAAATGTGGGGAGTTCTACCCGGATGACTGCAGCCAGAGCCTCTAATGTGACTTGGGGATTGTGTAATAACTCTCTCTGCTGCAGGGCAGCAGTAACTCCTGCTTTCTGGGGATTGTGGAAATAACTCTCTGTGCTGCAGGGCAGCAGTAACTCCTGCTTTCTGGGGATTGTGTAATAACTCTCTCTGCTGCAGGGCAGCAGTAACTCCTGCTTTCTGGGGATTGTGTAATAACTCTCTCTGCTGCAGGGCAGCAGTAACTCCTGCTTTCTGGGGATTGTGTAATAACTCTCTCTGCTGCAGGGCAGCAGTAACTCCTGCTTTCTGGGGATTGTGTAATAACTCTCTCTGCTGCAGGGCAGCAGTAACTCCTGCTTTCTGTCCAATTAAAAAGAACGGAGAGGGGAATGAGCGTGACGCCAGCTTTAATACACACGGAAAAACGTCAACAGAAACATTTGAAATGGCCACAATTTCCAGTTGTACATAGATGTCTGAAGAGACCAGATCTACATACAAGTATATTGATAGCATTTAATCAATTATCTGTGTTATTCCCACTCAGAATACCTCATTGTGTAACCTACTAGGCACTCAGTATTTAGTAACCTACAGTAAATGAGTCAGTATGGTTGGCTGCCTGCGCCAGAGAGAACACAGTATATACACTTAAGGACCTGCCCTTAGATGTAACAAATAACAACGAATCCCATTGTCTGTTAAAGTTGTGCAACTGACAGTAGGCTACATCAAATCTGGTTTACTGCACTGATGAAATTTGTTAAATAAACAGGCGTTAAAACATTAGGCTAACCCTATTTTACTGTATTTCATTAATGCAGATCATTTTGTTAAATCGCATAGCACAAAACATAAAGCACATTTAAATAAACCGTTTATTTTTTATATATTATTATGATTTACTTTGATTTTGAAATACAAAGAATGCTTTGTAAAAAAGTACCATCTAACCCTAACCCATCTAACCCTAACCCAACTAACCCTAACACAACTAACCTTAACCCATCTAACCCTAAACCATCTAACCCTAACCCATCTAACCCTTACCCATCTAACCCTAACCCATCTAACCCTTTAGGGTTTAGGGTAAATCCTATAGGTTTACCCCCCCCCCCCATATAACCCTGCCACCCTATATTTGCACTATCAATTTGGTTCATTTTGCATCATCTGCATCATTTCGGTTGTTATTTTGCTATTTGCACTATCTGTTCATTTTGCACATCTGCACATTGCATCATTTGCACTAACTGTACATACATGTAACTCTGTAAATTCTTTTAAATACTGTAGCATCTGTACAATACAGCTGTACATTTGTCTTAAATCACTTTAATCTGTACATACCCTGTATATTCTGATTATACTGTACATACTGTGTATATTCTGAGTATACAATTAAAATTATATTCTGTGTAAAAACTGTTTTGCACTTTTGGTTGGATGCCAACTGTATTCTGTTACCCTGTACTTGTACCTGTGTAATGACAATAAAGTTGAATCTAATCTAATCTAAACTTCCTGAGGTCTTACTGTTGAAGCTTTGAGCCAAAAGACAAAACCAACGTAACCAATGAAACTCAGACCCAGTCAACACCATCAAAACCCCAAGTTATTGAATAACCTGTCAAAAATTAGTAACAAGCCTCTGACATGAAGTCCTTGTGTACCATTCACTCACTTGATTTAGTACTAATTGTATGTGTCTTTCACAGCCATAGTTGCTTCAGCAGTAACTGAAAAAAGGAGCTGTCTGAATTGGTGCAGAATCCTCTTTTGCAAACACACAGAAATAGAGAGAAAAAGAAAGAGACAAGAAGTTTTCACACTTGCTAACAGTGTGATCACAGGAGTGTCATTTTCACAGGCGCTTTGCAACACCTTCAGTGTTCTCACATGTTGGGTAAATGAATTCAGTGCCACTTCAGCACTGAGGCTTCTAGCTCCTCCAACCATGTCGGAAAATACATATTTAGTCTGTTTAGTTCTTGGGTTAGTGCTGGGTTAGTGCTGGGTTAGTGCTGGGTTAGTGCTGGGTTAGTGCTGGGTTAGTGCTGGGTTAGTGCTGGGTTAGTGTGAGGAGGAGATAAAGAGGAGCAGATTGAGGCGAGAGAGGGAGAAAGAGGGGGAGGAAGAGAAGAGGGAGAGAGAAAGAGTGGAAGAGTGAGGAGGAGAAAGAGGGAGAGAAGGGAGGAGAGAGAGGGAGAGAGCAGAGAGAGAGAGTAGGAGAGGGGAGGGAGAGGACATAAAGGAGGAGAAAAAGGGGGAGAAAGGAGAGAGGAGAGGAGGGGAAAGGAGGAGAGAGAAAAAGTGTGAGAGTGATCAAGGCATAGCAATGGTAAGCTACATTAAAGTGGCCATGCAGTCAGTTTCTTAATCATCCGTTAGCTTGCTGATAGCACTTCTCCACTCATGGGTTATCAGAGCACTCATGGCTTAAGGCAACTAAGATGGTCATTTCCAGGACATATACACTAACTCACATGAGGTAGGCTGAGACATCATATACACTAACTCGTGAGGTAGGTTGAGGCTATTCAAGGAGAATTGTCAAGAAGCATGGTCTAACCCTACTGTCCCTTGATGAGATCTAACCCAGCTTTCAACCTCCTTATTGTCCCTTGATGAGATCTAACCCATCTTTCAACCTCTTTATTGTCCCTTGATGAGATCTAACCCAGCTTTCATCCATCTCAGCTACTAGTGGCTCTTGACATGCAATTGCAAGTTGTAGGAGTAGTAGCGAAGAAAAATGTTTCCTAAATCTATATTATACAGAAAAATCAAAGGTCTTGCCATTATGAGTTGTTGAGACTTTATTCTTCATTGTGACAAATGAGGACTCTGTAATGAATTTCAGGACTCTACAACAAAAGGGATACAAATTGGTTTAACTTGGACAATTTTTTTTTCTCTTTTGGTCTAAGGGCTGCCATTTACTTAAAATGTACATTAATAATTTAATTGTCTTGCAATGGGAAGTGCACCCTACAAGTTTGGTGTGATTATGTCAAAGATTTGCTGAGATACAAGACAACTACCAGTGTCATGATCCATCCAGCAGCCAATAGCAGGATGAAGGTGGGGGCTTACTCAGCCCACTGTGTCAGTTTCTTTTTGGAGCCACTGGGTCTGGCATGACAGAGAGAGGATTTGCAAGACAGCCTTAGCCTTTAGCCAAGCAGTCGCATTTCAAATATTCATCATTAATCTACTTTTCATTTTACATTCAACTTTTTCTCAGATTTGTATACAACACATTGTCAAGAGTCTACATGTGAACTTGTGATTGATTTGGACAAACAGTTTTTGCTTGGCACTTGTATAAACATTTAATTTGCCTTAGCAATACATTAATTTATTTTATTTAAATCATTTGGAAAGAAATGAACTGTTTAATGGGGTTGTATATATTGTAGTGTGTTGTTGGTGGCATATCAAGTTTGGCGTTGATTTCCTGAAGCCCTATATCTGCATATCTAACCGCATGTTTCTGTCAGTGACTTCTTGTTATCATGTTTCTCAGAAATGCAAGGACTGTCGCCATCGTGTGGTTTAACAGAAAACTACACAATACTTTCATATTTTAAAGAATCCATTCAGTTTTCTTTCCCTGTTCCAAGTCTTAAAATAAAGACTGAACTGTTTCTATAGACACATCGTTATTTATTCCAGGTTGGTCTCCTGAACAGGTTAAATCTCTTCAGTAATCCTTTTACTGTAACAGCATATTGTTCCATTGATGCCTGTTCATGAACAGCAGGCCGTCTCATTGAGCTCCAGCCTATTTAAAGTCCCCCTCTCCTTTCCTGGACATGCTTCCTGTGGGAGGGATGGACAGCCATGGGAAAGTTTTCCAGTTTTTTTTCTGATTACATTGCCGGTTTACGAATGCAACACACAACTTGCCTCTTGTGGCAGACCAGCAAACTCACGAAGCACAAAAACACAAAGCTGACATCAGAGGTAAGAAGCAGTTCTTCATGTTCCTTTCTCTAAATGTTGATATACTATATCAACTTTTTTTTTTTTATACAAATGATTCGCAGAAAATCAGATCTTCGTTACAGTTTTCAGCATTTATGATGTTTTCAGCATTTATGATGGCTGTCTTTATGTCTTTCTGAGACTTCTGGTTCACTTTACAACAACATTGTTTTGAACTAATCAACTATGAAACTGACTGTGTCACTTATCTTAAGACTTGGGCTGGAGAGTTAAGGTTAAGGTTACATTTAGGACAAGCTTACTTACTGCTCAGGCAGACTGAGGACAGACAGGCAGACTGGGGATAGACAGGCAGACTGGGGATAGACAGGCAGACTGAGGACAGACAGGGAGACTGAGGACAGACAGGGAGACTGGGGACAGACAGGCAGACTGAGGACAGACAGGCAGACTGAGGATAGACAGGGAGACTGAGGACAGACAGGCAGACTGAGGACAGACAGGCAGACTGAGGACAGACAGGGAGACTGAGGACAGACAGGGAGACTGGGGACAGACAGGCAGACTGAGGACAGACAGGCAGACTGAGGACAGACAGGGAGACTGAGGACAGACAGGGAGACTGAGGACAGACATGCAGACTGAGGACAGACAGGGAGACTGAGGACAGACAGGCAGACTGAGGACAGACAGGCAGACTGAGGACAGACAGGCAGACTGAGGACAGACAGGCAGACTGAGGACAGACAGGCAGACTGGGGATAGACAGGCAGACTGAGGACAGACAGGCAGACTGGGGATAGACAGGCAGACTGAGGACAGACAGGCAGACTGAGGAAAGACAGGCAGACTGGGGATAGACAGGCAGACTGGAGACAGACAGGCAGACTAGGGACAGACAGGGAGACTGAGGACAGACAGGCAGACTGAGGACAGACAGGCAGACTGAGGACAGACAGGCAGACTGAGGACAGACAGGCAGACTGGGGATAGACAGGCAGACTGAGGACAGACAGGCAGACTGAGGAAAGACAGGCAGACTGGGGATAGACAGGCAGACTGGAGACAGACAGGCAGACTAGGGACAGACAGGGAGACTGAGGACAGACAGGCAGACTGAGGACAGACAGGCAGACTGAGGACAGACAGGCAGACTGAGGACAGACAGGCAGACTAGGGACAGACAGGCAGACTGAGGACAGACAGGCAGACTGAGGACAGACAGGCAGACTGGGGATAGACAGGCAGACTGGAGACAGACAGGCAGACTAGGGACAGACAGGGAGACTGAGGACAGACAGGCAGACTGAGGACAGACAGGCAGACTGAGGACAGACAGGCAGACTGAGGAAAGACAGGCAGACTGGGGATAGACAGGCAGACTGGAGACAGACAGGCAGACTGGAGACAGACAGGCAGACTAGGGACAGACAGGGAGACTGGGGACAGACAGGCAGACTGAGGACAGACAGGCAGACTGAGGACAGACAGGCAGACTGAGGACAGACAGGCAGACTGAGGAAAGACAGGCAGACTGGGGATAGACAGGCAGACTGGAGACAGACAGGCAGACTAGGGACAGACAGGGAGACTGGGGACAGACAGGCAGACTGAGGACAGACAGGAAGACTGGGGACAGACAGGCAGACTGAGGACAGACAGGCAGACTGGGGACAGACAGGCAGACTGAGGACAGACAGGCAGATTGGGGACAGACAGGCAGACTGAGGACAGACAGGCAGACTGAGGACAGACAGGCAGACTGGGGACAGACAGGCAGACTGAGGACAGACAGGCAGACTGGGGACAGACAGGCAGACTGAGGACAGACAGGCAGATTGGGGACAGACAGGCAGACTGGGGACAGACAGGCAGACTGGGGACAGACAGGCAGACTGAGGACAGACAGGCAGACTGAGGACAGACAGGCAGACTGGGGATAGCCAGGCTGTCCACAAGAACATTTTGATCATTCCTCTGAGTCAAACATGCATCTTTTTACTGGGTCTTTTAAGAGGCAGAATGATGGGAAGCTGTTTTATGAAGGTTTTATGAAGTTATTAAAATATGAAGATGTTTACACAACTCTGATTTGAAGGATATATGACAATTATATTACACTGAAATCTAGGTTATATGATGCTGTTATGACTCTAGTAATAACCTAAACTGACTTTTGTCAGTGTGATCCTATGATGGAACGGATTATTTACATTTATAGCAGACGCTTTTATCCAAAGCGACTTCCAAGAGAGAGCTTTACCAAAGAGCATCGGTCACTGATCATAACAATGTGATAGTCCCCAAACATTGAGGTTAGTCAGATTATAAAACATTCATCCTGTGAAACCAAACAAGTGCCAAAAGGAACGGCCACAAGAGCATCCATTTGAACAAGTGCATTTTGAGCCTCTTCTTCAAGGTGAGGAGACGGTCAGTGTCTGATGAAGATGGGGACTTGATTCCACCATTGAGGGGCCAGAGAGGGGAGGAGCTTGTGTTTGGACCAGGTGCTCTTGAGGGAGGAGCTTGTGTTTGGACCATGTGCTCTTGAGGAGCCAGAGAGGGGAGGAGCTTGTGTTTGGACCATGTGCTCTTGAGGGGTCAGAGAGGGGAGGAGCTTGTGTTTGGACCATGTGCTCTTGAGGGAGGAGCTTGTGTTTGGACCATGTGCTCTTGAGGGGCCGGAGAGGGGAGGAGCTTGTGTTTGAACCAGGTGCTCTTGATTAAGCAGCTCTCTGATGGTTACCATCTGCGTGTTCCCACTAGGTACAGAGGATGTCTAGAGCAGACTGGTCATTCCTGGAGCAGCTACTGGAAGAAGGGCAGGAGTACTCTACAGGCGTGGGCCGAGTGTGGCTCACAGTCCTCTTCTTGTTCCGTATGCTGGTTCTGGGCACTGCGGCAGAGTCAGCCTGGGACGACGAACAGGAAGACTTCCTATGCAACACACGGCAGCCAGGCTGCACCTCTGTGTGCTACGACAAGGCCTTCCCCATCTCACACTTCCGCTATTTTGTCTTGCAGGTGGTCTTTGTGTCCACGCCCACTATCTTCTACTTTGGCTATGTAGCGGTAAGGGCCACCAAGGACAAGAAGAACAGCAAGGAGGAGAGGAGTAATCCTGAGGGAGGAAAAAAAGCAGAGGGTCTGGGAGAGAAGAAGGAGAAGGAAGAAGAGGTGGAGGAGAAGGAGGGAGAGAGGAGAGGGAAGAAGTCTGTGAAGGTGCTTCCAGAAGCTCCCAGGCTGAAAGGGCGTCTGCTGTGTGCCTACGCTGCCAGCATCCTCCTCAAGCTCCTTCTGGAGGCCAGTTTCATCTCTGGACTCTGGCTGCTCTATGGTGGCTTTGTCATCAAAGCAAAGTTTGAATGCGTGCGTGACCCCTGTCCTCACATGGTAGATTGCTTTGTGTCCCGTCCCACTGAGAAGACCATCTTCACCATCTATACCCAGGTAATCGCCACCATCTCCCTTCTTCTCAACCTTGTTGAGCTCTTCCACCTGCTCCAACTGTCCATCACCTACCGGCTAGGGAAGCTGTACCGCATCCAGGATCAGTGCAGCATGCCTGGGGTGGGAAGAGCCATGGCTCGCCCTGTGGCACCAACACTTCAGATATCCTCCTACCAGAGCCAGCTACAGCTGCCTAGATGGAGGGAACAAGGCTATGCCCCCACCTGGGGGACTGGGGACCCCCCTCCCCCCACCACAGCAGAGATGACCTGGGGGACTGGGGACCCTCCCACCTGGAGGACTGGGGACCCCCCACCTGGGGGACTGGGGACCCCCCCACCACAGCAGAGATGACATGGGGGACTGGGGACCCCCCCATCACAGCAGAGATGACATGGGGGACTGGGGACCCCCCCACCACAGCAGAGATGACATGGGGGACTGGGGACCCCCCCACCACAGCAGAGATGACATGGGGGACTGGGGACCCCCCCATCACAGCAAAGATGACATGGGGGACTGGGGACCCCCCCACCACAGCAGAGATGACATGGGGGACTGGGGACCCCCCCCATCACAGTAGAGATGACATGGGGGACTGGGGACCCCCCCATCACAGCAGAGATTACATGGGGGACTGGGGACCCCCCCATCACAGTAGAGATGACATGGGGGACTGGGGACCCCCCCATCACAGTAGAGATTACATGGGGGACTGGGGACCCCCCCATCACAGTAGAGATGACATGGGGGACTGGGGACCCCCCCACCACAGCAGAGATGACATGGGGGACTGGGGACCCCCCCATCACAGTAGAGATTACATGGGGGACTGGGGACCCCCCCATCACAGTAGAGATTACATGGGGGACTGGGGACCCCCCCATCACAGTAGAGATTACATGGGGGACTGGGGACCCCCCCATCACAGTAGAGATTACATGGGGGACTGGGGACCCCCCCATCACAGTAGAGATTACATGGGGGACTGGGGACCCCCCCATCACAGTAGAGATTACATGGGGGACTGGGGACCCCCCCATCACAGTAGAGATTACATGGGGGACACCTAAATGTTTACTGTTTGTGTGAGAGAATGTGAGTAAGTGTTATACAATATGTGTGTGTTTCCCAAAGGGACCATTTGTCTCTGAAGACTTGTCTCTGCTCTGTTTTCCCAGGGGTCTGCTGCCCCCCCCTCCCCCGACCCCACACACACACACACACACACTCACTCACTCACTCAAACACCCACCCCCACACACACACACACATTCACACACACACACACTCACTCTCACACACACTCACACATATCCAAACACACACACACTCACACATATACAAACACACACACACACATATACAAACACACACACACACATATACAAAAACACAGGCTGGACAACTCTTCAACTGTGGTTTGGTGTCATGAGCTGGGAGACAAGGGCTGGACTGGAAAGATACATAACAGGCTTGGTTGTGTAAAAACACACAAACGTGTATCGTACATAAACGTACACACACAAACAAACACAGAGATACACACATTACACAAAGACACTCACACATTCATCCAGGTACACAGGCTTCTCTGTGTCAGGGTCACATGGGAAGAGTGTTACTTCTGGTAACACTGGTCTCTCTGGGTTTAATGTGGAGTAATAATGATACCTACACATCTTGCAAGGTATAAGACAAACACAAACAAACACACACACAGTCAATCCTTACACAGATCCTGTGAAACATATTGTTTTAAAGAGCTCATAGTCTCCTCATCCACACTCAAGGATGATATTGTTAAACAAAATTAAATTTAGCCTGGAGAAAGGAAGTGGGTGTTGTTTGACCCTCCTACCTCCATTGTGTTGGGTTAGCTGAGCATGTGTTCACCAGAACTCCCCATGGTCATGTCAGTCCTCTGCATCATTGTTACTCTGTGTGACGTACTGACTACAGGACAAATAGGGTTCGGGTGGTTCCCATCACTGAAGAGGAACAATCATTAGGGTTAATCACAATCTGATTCAAATCAATGAGTCATCATCCAGCTCTGCAGATCTAAAACATGCAGGAGTTACCTGAGAACCAAGGAAATACTGCATAAGATTTCTAATATGATATGTTTTCATATAAATAAAATAAGTCTGTTTGAAGACAGCATGCTTACTGTTGTACTGTGTATGACTGGGGTTGCTATGTTGAGTAAGCAGTTTTAGTTCCTAGACAATAGTCATCATTGGAGGGAAGGAAGGAACTGAAGTTGATCCAAATAGAAACGCTGAGAACAGCTCATGTGATCCTCCACATGGCCAGGAGGGGGAGCTACAACACTACTGGTGTGTGTGCAGCTGCAGAATGGGAGAGAGACCCTGTATCAGTACAGACACAGTTAGAGAGAGACCCTGTATCAGTACAGACACAGTTAGAGAGAGACCCTGTATCAGTACAGACACAGTTAGAGAGAGACCCTGTATCAGTACAGACACAGTTAGAGAGAGACTCTGTATCAGTACAGACACAGTTAGAGAGAGACCCTGTATCAGTACAGACACAGTTAGAGAGAGACCCTGTATCAGTACAGACACAGTTAGAGAGAGACCCTGTATCAGTACAGACACAGTTAGAGAGGGACCCTGTATCAGTACAGACACAGTTAGAGGAGAGAGACTCTGTATCAGTACAGACACAGTTAGAGAGAGACCCTGTATCAGTACAGACACAGTTAGAGAGAGACCCTGTATCAGTACAGACACAGTTAGAGGAGAGAGACCCTGTATCAGTACAGACACAGTTAGAGGAGAGAGACCCTGTATCAGTACAGACACAGTTAGAGGAGAGAGACCCTGTATCTTTGCTCCCACTGTAAACTTGGAGTCAGGTGGCTGAGTGATTAGGTTGAATGACTAAATGTATAGTAATTGTATGTAATTTAATGTAATGTAATGTTAATGAGACACCACAAATCACAATGATGGAGGATAGCACCAATATCGTTGTACAAGATACAGTGACAATAAAGGTACGAACTGAAGCTTCAGACCAAAGGAACTTGATGAGAGCTGCATCCAGATAGTGAGCAGGGTTTGGGAGTGATGATGGAGAGATGGAGTCAGGATGGTTGTGTAAATGACAGTGCAGGTTCAGGTGTGAGTTAAAAGCAGTAT
This sequence comes from Protosalanx chinensis, assembly GCA_030340685.1. Classification (NCBI taxonomy): domain Eukaryota; kingdom Metazoa; phylum Chordata; class Actinopteri; order Osmeriformes; family Salangidae; genus Protosalanx; species Protosalanx chinensis. The sequence continues at coordinate 11,416,862 of CM059334.1, read as the reverse complement.
TGGGTTCTGTGGGCATGAGGCTGAGCAGCTGAATAATGTAAGGATGCTCACAGCGTAATGAAGTGGAAGAGATGGGGAGAAATGAAACTGCTCTCTCAGGAATCAGCACATACACACTTTAAAGAGCCTCTCTCTCCCAAACACACACACCAACCAACAGTAGCTCCCGCCCAGCCTCCCTGCCTCCTCTCTGCCTCCTCCCTACCTCCTCTGCCTTCTCTGCCTCCTCTCTGCCTCCTCCCTTCCTCCTCTGCCTTCCTGCCTCCTCTCTGCCTCCTCCCTACCTCCTCTGCCTTCTCTGCCTCCTCTCTGCCTCCTCCCTACCTCCTCTGCCTTCTCTGCCTCCTCTCTGCCTCCTCCCTTCCTCCTCTGCCTTCCTGCCTCCTCTCTGCCTCCTCCCTACCTCCTCTGCCTTCTCTGCCTCCTCTCTGCCTCCTCCCTTCCTCCTCTGCCTTCCTGCCTCCTCTCTGCCTCCTCCCTACCTCCTCTGCCTTCTCTGCCTCCTCTCTGCCTCCTCCCTTCCTCCTCTGCCTTCTCTGCCTCCTCTCTGCCTCCTCCCTGCCTCCTCTGCCTTCCTGCCTCCTCTCTGCCTCCTCCCTACCTCCTCTGCCTTCTCTGCCTCCTCTCTGCCTCCTCCCTACCTCCTCTGCCTTCTCTGCCTCCTCTCTGCCTCCTCCCTGCCTCCTCTGCCTTCCTGCCTCCTCTCTGCCTCCTCCCTTCCTCCTCTGCCTTCTCTGCCTCCTCTCTGCCTCCTCCCTTCCTCCTCTGCCTTCTCTGCCTCCTCTCTGCCTCCTCTCTGCCTCCTCCCTTCCTCCTCTGCCTTCCTGCCTCCTCTCTGCCTCCTCCCTGCCTCCTCTGCCTTCCTGCCTCCTCTCTGCCTCCTCCCTTCCTCCTCTGCCTTCTCTGCCTCCTCTCTGCCTCCTCTCTGCCTCCTCCCTGCCTCCTCTGCCTTCCTGCCTCCTCTCTGCCTCCTCCCTTCCTCCTCTGCCTTCTCTGCCTCCTCTCTGCCTCCTCCCTTCCTCCTCTGCCTTCTCTGCCTCCTCTCTGCCTCCTCTCTGCCTCCTCCCTTCCTCCTCTGCCTTCCTGCCTCCTCTCTGCCTCCTCCCTGCCTCCTCTGCCTTCCTGCCTCCTCTCTGCCTCCTCCCTTCCTCCTCTGCCTTCTCTGCCTCCTCTCTGCCTCCTCTCTGCCTCCTCCCTACCTCCTCTGCCTTCTCTGCCTCCTCCCTTCCTCTTCTGCCTTCCTGCCTCCTCTCTGCCTCCTCCCTACCTCCTCTGCCTCTCTGCCTCCTATCTGCCTCCTCCCTACCTCCTCTGCCTTCCTGCCTCCTCTCCGCCTCCTCTGCCTCCCTGCCTCCTCTCTGTCTCCTCCCTGCCTCCTCGCTGCCTCCTCCCTGCCTCCTCTCTGCCTCCCTACCTCCGCTGTCTCTCTGCCTCTCTGCCTCCTCGCTGCCTCCTCCCTGCCTCCTGTCTGGCTCCCTGCCTCTTCTCTGCCTCCCTGCCTTCCCCCTGCCACCTTTCTGCCTCTCTACCTCTTCCCTGCCTCCTCTCTGCCTCCTCTTTGCCTCCTCCCTGCCTCCTCTCTGCCTCCTCTCTACCTCCTCTCTGCCTCCTCTGCCTCCTCTGCCTATCTGCCTCCTCCCTGCCTCCTCTCTGCCTCCTCCCTGCCTCTCCCTGCCTTCTCTCTGCCTCCTCTCTGCCTTTCTGCCTCCTCCCTGCCTCCTCTCTGCCTCCTACCTCCCTCTAAGTCACTCCCTTTCTCCCTATCTGTTGGTGTCTAAAAGGGATATGATGTTTCTGTTCCCTTGTACTGCATCATTGATGAGTAGGGTCAGTGCATTTATCCTGCTCACTTAGTTCAGTAGCTGTTCCGTGTGTGGAGCTCCTTCATTAGACATGAGAGTCTTCATATCTTCAGGTCCACTGCTGATCAGGCGTAGCGGTGCAGCGAGCAACACATTTAACAGACATTTCAAAACGTCTTGGTTTTGTAGCCATAAAGACTCCGCTGCACCAAGTCTTTCTGTACTTACTCTCAAAACAGAGACCTTATGGTACATGGTTATTTTTCTGTAAACAATGGTTGGACAGTGAGGTAAATTAAACAAAAACAGTTCAAGTTTGCAAATAGTTCTGGAGAATGAAGTTCCTGTCTTCAACATGCTTCAGTTTTCCTCTGTGTTACTTGACAATATGGGATTCATCATTGTGTGTGTTGGGATACCAACTTTCTAACAGCATAACACACATTTATTGTTGTTTGTTAGTCATTATCCATTGGAACTTATATGACAGACAGACTTAATATTAACGACTAGTAACCACGCTGACAATCAGGTGATGGAGTACATTATCATGTTAGCAGCTAGTCTACAGTAGCTGATGTTACTGCTTGAATCACTGCTCCAGTGATAACTAGCTACTTTTACCAGCTCAGTTAGATGATCCTTACCTTCGTAATTGATGTTGCTCAAAAGGTACAATTTGAAGCAGCTTTCCCTCTTGGATAGTAACATAGACTAACTAAGAACTAACTACAGTAACATAGACTAACTAAGAACTAACTACAGTAACATAGACTAACTAAGAACTAACTACAGTAACATAGACTAACTAAGAACTAACTACAGTAACATAGACTAACTAAGAACTAACTACAATAACATAGACTAACTAAGAACTAACTACAGTAACATAGACTAACTAAGAACTGACTACAGTAACATAGACTAACTAAGAACTGACTACAGTAAAATAGACTAACTAAGAACTGACTACAGTAACATAGACTAACTAAGAACTGACTACAGTAACATAGACTAACTAAGAACTGACTACAGTAACATAGACTAACTAAGAACTAACTACAATAACATAGACTAAGAACTAACTACAGTAACATAGACTAACTAAGAACTAACTACAGTAACATAGACTAACTAAGAACTAACTGCAGTAACATAGACTAACTAAGAACTGACTACAGTAACATAGACTAACTAAGAACTAACTACAATAACATAGACTAACTAAGAACTAACTACAGTAACATAGACTAACTAAGAACTAACTACAGTAACATAGACTAACTAAGAACTGACTACAGTAACATAGACTAACTAAGAACTAACTACAATAACATAGACTAAGAACTAACTACAGTAACATAGACTAACTAAGAACTAACTACAGTAACATAGACTAACTAAGAACTAACTGCAGTAACATAGACTAACTAAGAACTAACTACAGTAACATAGACTAACTAAGAACTAACTACAGTAACATAGACTAACTAAGAACTAACTACAATAACATAGACTAACTAAGAACTGACTACAATAACATAGACTAAGAACTAACTACAGTAACATAGACTAACTAAGAACTAACTACAGTAACATAGACTAACTAAGAACTGACTACAGTAACATAGACTAACTAAGAACTGACTACAGTAACATAGACTAACTAAGAACTAACTACAATAACATAGACTAAGAACTAACTACAGTAACATAGACTAACTAAGAACTGACTACAGTAACATAGACTAACTAAGAACTGACTAGTCAACGTGATGCAGCTGATATGCTGAAGGATGACGTACATGATATAATTTAAAAATACACTAAAATGTGATTACACTTATCAGACCATAACACATATCATAACATTACACTTATCAGACCATTAAATGTTTCTAGTTTTGCCGTTATGTTTTTCACACTGCATGTGGCATGAAGTTGAAGTAGCTAAACTCTATTGTTTAACACATCATCTATCTTTGATGTTCCTATCAAGAGCATACAGAGAAAGTGTTTGTTGGTGTTTTCATACAGTAGCTTATGACTAATGTGCAAAGGTGACAAGAATACATACATCCTTCACTCAAGTATTTCAAAAGACTAGTAATGGTTTGTAAGTACTTTTTCACACTAGATGAAATAAAGATGGTATTGTATAAGTGTGCACTAACTCTACTACCTTATAGTTTCTAACTATTTTCTGTTTAAGTGTCATGCTGGTAACTGGACATCAAGTCTTATGAATATGTTCATATAAAACATCACAAACACCTTTTCAACAGGAATCATTTAAAACATCTCCCACATACTGTATCTAACGTTGCCATAGGTGATCAGGAATGTCTCTGTTATCAGTCATGTGAGCGTCGTTAAGATCCTCTGTTACAGGTTTGCAGGCTTACCCAAACTTATGATACTTTTTCTACTCTTAACACAGACTGACACCTACAAAACACAATCAGACAAATGGATAATTTTCTTCTCATAAACACATGTTGTTAAATATAACAACCCTCTCATCTGTCTCCTCCCCTCCCCTCATCTCTCTCCTCCCCTCCTCTCATCTCTCTCCTCCCCTCCCCTCATCTCTCTCCTCCCCTCATCTCTCTCCTCCCCTCCCCTCATCTCTCTCCTCCCCTCATCTCTCTCCTCCCCTCCCCTCATCTCTCTCCTCCCCTCATCTCTCTCCTCCCCTCCCCTCTCTTCTCCTCCCTTCTCCTCTACTCTCCCCTCTCATCCATCTCCTCCCTTCTTCTCCCCTCTTCTCCCCTCTCCTCTATCTCCTCTCCTCTATCTCCTCTCCTCCCCTATACTCTAATCTCCTCTCTCCTTCTTCTCTCCTCTGCCCTTTCTCTCCCCTCCCTCTTGGAAGAGTAGTTGGCTGTTTTGGGAGGGGATTAAGTTGGGTGGTCTCTCCAAAGAAAAGGGACTGGTCATGCACTAAGCATATTTGTTTGTGTCTTTCTTTCTGCTTGTGTATGACTTCCAAGCCTATACAGCCAAGATGATTATTGTCCTTTAAACATGAAGTTCATATAATGTTTTTCTCTATACTGAATGAAGGGAGAGCTTATTGTTTGACTAGTTACTCTTGTAATTCCCAAGAGGTGATGAGAGATGCTCCCTCTTGTCGTTGAGGAGACAGGGTATCTGAACTAAAGGGGAAAACGATTATGCTAATAGGTCTCTGTAGTCATCAATCATCTATTGGACTGTCAATGTTGAATGTGTTTCCTGCGGTAAATGTGTTAGAATCGAACACACCCTCATTACATAAAACCCTGGGGCTGCGTGTCCACGTGCGCTCGACTGGAACAACTCAAGAAAACGGTTTGTAAATTAAAAACAATATGGGTGGTGGAGCTCGCGAGCTGAATATGAGAGAGAGCGAGACCCGGTTGGTTGGACCAGGGTCCAAGTGACGTCAGAGAGCATGAGGTGTTAGAGCAGGGTGGGGTCACAGCACTACACTACCTGCAACACGTCTGGATCCTAATCTATATATCTTTATCTTATCTTCTCTAACATTCTCTACAAACACTCAAAATACAATAACCTAGCTGTTATACGGTGTTATACTGATTCTAAATGACTGAAAGTGGAACTAATTCATCATTCTTTGAGCATTAAGCTTGACAGTTCTGCGGAGGTAAAGTTCGGTGTCTGCATCTTTGGTGGACTTTTCTCTTAATATGTATGAAGTTTTCACGAAGTTAATCTGATTAAGATCTGAACAGGAACGCGCGCGGATGTCTTTTGGAGTAGCAGCGCGCGCACAGTTGATTCTCTGCTCTTATCAAGTCTCATGGCTTATCTACCGCTAGGATACCCGTACTCACCTACACACCAGGTAAATAGCCTTTAAGGAATTGTGTAATGTGCCATTTGTTCCCTCGTGTGTAAAATTATATTTCGGTGCTGATCCTGACTCGTCTCTGTTTCCGTTAGTTCTTGATGCCCTCGCGCTCACTGGCCAGCTGTCTCGAGCCGGGTGGAAGGTCTCTCGTGGACAGCCTGCCAGCCCCATCTCATCCGTCCCTCACTTGTCTCGTGGACAGCCTGCCAGCCCCATCTCATCCGTCCCTCACTTGTCCGGTTTACGATAACAGAGTTCTTAGCTCTCCAGGACACCAGCTGACTCCCCCCGCCGGTATCGGGGTCTACAGTGGCGCCTATAAAAGCCAAGGGTATTACAGCACGTGTGCCAGCGACGTCAAAGCCCTCTATTCCACAGTAAGGCCCTTACTAAATGCCAGATATGGATATTCACGTTGAGTTTCGTGTAAAAAAAAGAAGTTACTTTGACATTGAATAGTTAAAGTTTAAAATATAAAAACACATATATCAGCTCAAGGTATAAATGATGTGAACTTTACCAATGACATATAACAGTTATCCTCTCTACCCACCCTCTAGTCCTCTCAATGGGTAGTGCAGGTGGTCTGTAATGTTCCAAGATAGACTCAAGTATAACTTTGTTGAATTGAATATTTGATTTAATATTGCAGGGAACCCTTGACTCTGAAGCTGGATCTGCCCCAGCCCCTGCATATTACCCCTACGACTACGCTTTTGGACAATATTCGTACGACAGATACGGGTAGGTCAGTAGGTCAGGCTAATCTAAATACCTCAGTTCAATTTTTGTTTACATGCTTTCAGAACTGGACCTGATCTTAGTTTACTCCCAGGATCATAATGACTCTTATAGAGGGAACTGTTGCTCTTTTTGCCCAATTCTAACAATTTGAAATTCTTGTACTTGCTTTATTACATTAGATATATTACATACTTTCCTACAGGTACACTTTTGCACGTTTGAGATGCATGCCATGTTATTGTACCGATAACTTGTTTAACTGAAAGCTCTTGTGTTTAACTGAAAGCTCTTGTGTTTAACTGAAAGCTCTTGTGTTTAACTGAAAGCTCTTGTGTTTAACTGAAAGCTCTTGTGTTTCTTCCCTTTTGCACTTGTTTGCTTTCCCACAATGTTGTGCTTCATGTTCTGACTACCTGCAATGTTGGATGCTACTTTGCATTTGCATTTATTCATTTTACTTCACTTTACTTTACTTTACATACTTTGTTGTCACGATCAGTGACTGATGCTCTTTTGTAAAGGTCACTCTTTGAAGTCGCTTTGGATAAAAGTGTCTTTTAAATTAATACATTTTAATGTAAAAATGTAAATCAGGCTGATATGCTTGTCATATATAGACACAGTCAATGACAAAGCAAACTGCTCCAACTGACCAGATATCTATTTACTGCACATTTTCTAACCTTTCTATTTTCTTCAGGTCTGCAAGTCCGGACGCAGCATCACGTCGCAAGAACGCAACCCGAGAAACGACCAGCACCCTGAAGGCCTGGCTGCAGGAACACCAGAAGAACCCGTACCCCACCAAGGGGGAGAAGATCATGCTGGCCATCATCACCAAGATGACCCTGACACAGGTAGCCTGAGGCCGCAGGGTTCTGATCCCATAACTAGTGATGAGACAGATGCACATGCAGGTCTCACTGTACCTGTGTTTTAAGGTGTCTACCTGGTCTCACTGTACCTGTGTTTTAAGGTGTCTACCTGGTCTCACTGTACCTGTGTTTTAAGGTGTCTACCTGGTCTCACTGTACCTGTGTTTTAAGGTGTCTACCTGGTCTCACTGTACCTGTGTTTTAAGGTGTCTACCTGGTCTCACTGTACCTGTGTTTTAAGGTGTCTACCTGGTCTCACTGTACCTGTGTTTTAAGGTGTCTACCTGGTCTCACTGTACCTGTGTTTTAAGGTGTCTACCTGGTTTGCCAATGCGCGCAGGAGACTAAAGAAGGAGAACAAGGCGACATGGTCACAGCGTGCTAATAAAGGTTCAGATGACCGAGGCCTTGATGATGACAGCGATGACAGAGAGGAGTCTGTGGAAGACCAGCCAATGAAAAGCCTTGCTGGTTTGTAGGCCTAACCGTGTGTTGGGCTTATGATGTATGGTTTCATTATCGTTTAAGGAACAGGGCATTTTTTTAATCATTTAAAATAATTTCCCTACATTGTCTCATCACATTTGTCATGTGATTCCAGGTGCTGATTTGGAGGACTTGGATCTGCTTGAATCAGACGCTTCTGATGGAGAACAGAAACACAAGTTTGACACAGAGAGTGTTTCCATGCCAACAGCCCATCCTTCCAACTCTTCTCATGGGTTTTTCTCACAAACCACAGGAACATTTCAGACAAAAAGAAGCTTGTCTACAAACACTCCAACATTTCCCCCAGAACTAAACCCACAAGGTATAGACAGCAAAACAAAAATATGGTCAATCGCACAAACGGCAGTTTCTTTGAATTCCACCATCCAACCTGAGTATCTTTCCTGCATGCTGTCATTCACCGGAACTTCAGACATGGGGCGTGCTGTGTCTCATCGAACCCAGGACTCGACTTCAGACATGGGGCGTGCTGTGTCTCATCGAACCCAGGACTCGACATCAGACATGGGGCGTGCTGTGTCTCATCGAACCCAGGACTCGACTTCAGACATGGGGCGTGCTGTGTCTCATCGAACCCAGGACTCGACTTCAGACATGGGGCGTGCTGTGTCTCATCGAACCCAGGACTCGACATCAGACATGGGCCGTGCTGCGTCTGATGGAGTCCAGGACTCTTCGGTTGCAGTGCTCAGAGAATGGGTTGATGGAGTGTTTCATGACCCCCCGCTGTTCAATCCACAACCAGTGAACCAGACGACCGTCAAGCAAACAGCATGGAAACGGTTAAACACATCCTCAATGGAAACTCAGGGACATTTGTTTGAACACTCTACAGCATGTCTAGACTGCTAGAGCTAAATGCTTTTGTTGCACCATGCTTTTGTTGTTGTAGTGACTTTGGACAAGAAAACACAGAAAATCCTGTAGATGTGTGTGGTGGCACTTTTGGTATTACTTATGATAGAACAGACTTTACATCCCTGGGGAGAGGGCAGCTGACCTTCTTAGACTTCATGCATGAGTTCTCTCATCCAGAAGACCTGTATGACAACTGTCTACACATTCACTATGTTCCTGCAGTCCAGCTGCAGTGTCACCGTATTAAATGGTCTTTTTATAACAGGTGGACGTCCACTCGTTTTCTGTCGAGGCAAAAAGACACATGGGCACACAGTCTGCAGCCTGAGACCAGTGAGTTATATGAGTGTGTAAGAGAGAGACAGAGAGGGGGGGTGGAGTGTGTGTAAGAGAGAGAGACAGACAGGGGTGGAGTGTGTAAGAGAGAGACAGACAGGTGGGTGGAGTGTGTGTAAGAGAGAGACGGAGGGGTGGGTGGAGTGTGTAAGAGAGAGACAGAGGGGGGGGTGGAGTGTGTAAGAGAGAGACAGACAGAGGGGGGGTGGAGTGTGTAAGAGAGAGACAGACAGGTGGGTGGAGTGTGTAAGAGAGAGAGACAGAGGGGGGGTGGAGTGTGTAAGAGAGAGACAGACAGGTGGGTGGAGTGTGTAAGAGAGAGAGACAGAGAGGGGGGGTTGGAGTGTGTGTAAGAGAGAGACAGAGGGGGGTGGAGTGTGTAAGAGAGAGAGACAGACAGGGGGTGGAGTGTGTGTAAGAGAGAGACAGAGGGGGGGTGGAGTGTGTAAGAGAGAGAGAGACAGACAGGGGGTGGAGTGTGTGTAAGAGAGAGACAGACAGGGGGGGTGGAGTGTGTGTAAGAGAGAGACAGAGGAGGGGTGGAGTGTGTAAGAGAGAGAGACAGAGAGAAGGAGATGGAGTATATGAGAGGGACGGAGGTGAGGGGTGGGGGGGTGAGGGAGAACTCAGAGTTATTCTGCCGTGGCCTAATTCAAACACACAGAGAACGGTGCTGCTAAATTGTTAAAACTTCCAAACTTAGAGATCTGCAATCAGTGACGCATCCATTTTCATCAGGCAGCGTTTGACTCTTATTGAGGGCCTTGTTGCTCTTTTTGCCCACTACTAACCCGATTAGCAAATTTTTTACCTTCTGTGAGGTATATTTGTAAACTGTTAGACTGAATGCTCTTATAGTTCTTCCCTTGGCACTTACTGGTTTCCCACAATGTATGTTTCATAATCTACAAGTCTATCAGGTTGTAATGCTCAGTGACCGATGCTCTTTTGTAAAGCTCTCTTGTAAGTTGCTTTGGATAAAAGCGTCTGCTAAATGAATACATGTAAATGTATATTGTTATTGTTGCTTGTTTTATCTATAGGTACACTATTGCCCATTCAAGATGCATGCCATATGTAATTGTAACTTGTCAGGGTTTGATTTGCACCCTGTCCCTTTAAGGCCAGTTCCCTTCTTCCTGGGTTTGATTTCTGTCCCCGCCCTAATGTGTTTCACCTGTGTCTAATTGTTTGGTCTATATAGTGAGTGTCATTGCCAGTTTGTCCCTCGTGTCAAACTTTCCAGCGTTATCTCCAGTTCTCCAGTTTTTGACCCTGTGCTTTTGATCTGTTCGGACATCCTTCCTGTGTACTGACCCCTTCTTCGGAATAAAGAACCTGAACTTGTGTGTCTGAGTCCTGCTATTGGAGTCTTGCCCTGCCGTGAGCTTGATATAACTTGTTTAACTTTCTTATGGCTCCTCCCTTTGGCACTTGTTTACTTTAAAATGTATGTTTCATAATCTATAAACCTGCTATGTTTGGGGACTATCACGTTGTTATGATCAGTGACCAATGTTCTTTTCTAAAGCTCTCTCTTGTAAGTCGCTTTGGATAAAAGTTGTCTGCTAAATGAATACATGTAAATGTATGTCAAACAATGTGTCTCTTAAAAAAAAAAAAAGATATATTACCTTTTGAGAGTTTAATAATTGTGCGATGGGAATGTGGGAAAGGAACCTCTCAGTTGTCTATTTAAGTATTTATCAGAACAGAGAGAGATCCAGTGAAGCTTTGTGTGGAATTAACCAGATTAAATCATTCAGAATGAAGTCAACAGTGTTCCATTCTTTTATCTGCATCATAAATAAATGATATGTAATATGATAAAGAATGACTTCCAACTCTTTCCCTAAAGTTTCTTTTCTAGAACACATTTACAGTGACCCTGGACTACCTCACAAATAGACCCCAGTTTGTGAGAACCGGGGATGGTGTGTCTGATCTCCTGACCTGCAGTGTGGGGGCCAGTGTCATAAACTGCCAACGCAAAGTAACACACTTCAACAATTAAATAATCAAGTGTTTTATAAGCATAGTGGAAGGTTGGAAATATTTAACAAATAACTAATTTATATAGCATAAGGCAAGGCAGTTTTCTTTGTACAGCGCATTTCATACACAATGGTCATTCAAAGTGCTTTACATTTAAAAGAATAATACAAATGTAATATAAGGAATAGAAATAACAGTATACATCAAAGATATAAAATACATTAAAAGTTAAATGAAAACAGGAAAAGGAATTAAAATAATAAAAAGAGAATACGTATATAAAATAAAATGCAAACAGTTCAGACATAGCACTGTGCTCAATTAGCAAATGTATAATTAAAAAGATATGTTTTGAGTCTGGATTTAAAAGTGTTTATTGTTGGAGCACAGCTGATCTCTTCTGGAAGCTGGTTCCAGCTGCGGCTGGCGTAGCAGCTAAAAGCAGACTCTCCTTGCTTAGAGTGAACCTTCTGTATTTTTAAAAGACTTGATCCTGATGATCTGAGTGATTTGTTAGGTTTATATTCTATGAGTATATCTACAATGTATTGAGGTCTAAGGCCATTGAGTGAATTATAAACAAGTAACAGTGTTTTAAAATCAATTCTAAATGCATCTGGAAGCCAGTGAAAGGACCTGAGGACTGGTGTGATGTGTTCATGTTTTCAGGTTCTGCTCAGAAACCTGCCAGCAGCGTTCTGTATGAGCTGCAGCTGTCTTGTGGTCTTTTTGGGAAGACCAGTGAGGAGTCCATTACAATAATCCACCTGGCTGGTGATGAAAGCATGAACAAGTTTCTCTGAGTCTTGACTGGAGACAAATCCTCTAATTCTAGCAATAATTTTGAGATGATAATATGCTTATCTAAAAACAACACCAAGACAGCTGGAATGGACATCCATCCTGTTCTCAGAGGCAAATGAGGGTAGAGAAGAGTTAAATATGAAAAACTGAACAGAAATTATGTTCTGGACATGAACCCTCTGATGCAGCAAGTTTAAACTGGGTTAGGGTTATATAGGGTTAAGGTTATATAGCTCAGCCTGATCTAGCTGATTATTATTGCAGAGAGTTAGGGTTATATAGCTCAGCCTGATCTAGCTGATTATTAGTGCAGAGAGTTAGGGTTATATAGCTCAGCCTGATCTAGCTGATTATTATTGTTCCTCTTTACAAATGAGTTTAATTTTGGGTTGTCCTGTTTTGAGAGGATTGTTAAACTTTTTTAATAAGTTAACCAAGGTCCTCATTATCTTTTCGGGTGTCCAGAAGAGTAATGACAGCTCCCTCTCTCACCCTCCCTGTACCTTTGGACTAACGCTGCTCCAGTCGATGATACACATGATGATTACAGACACCTCATAGTCTCTTGTATCACACAGCAGATGTGGCTCAGAGTAAAGCCTCTCCCTGAAACCTGTCACCAACAAAGGTGTCTGTCTCCACCACCGTCTCCTGAGTCTCTGTCACTGAAACACGTCATTATTTCCATAGTAAAGGTCAGATGTACTGGAACCTGTGTCTTCAGGGAGAAAGTGAAGTTACCCAGAGACAGTGATGAAAGGTCACTTTTCCATGATTGGCCCTCATAATAAGGTTTAGGACTGGGGAAGCTGATTCTGCATCTGTGACTGGGTGCACCTTCTACCCCAAAGCAAGTTGGTATAATTGGAGAAAAGGGGCCGAGCTGACTGGGTACTTAGTGAACCTGAAGTCCTGTAATGTGACACATTTCAGAGAGAGAGAGAATTCTAATGGGGCAATTAAGTACCAAGAGATGATATTAGTGTTGAGGGAGAATGCAGTACTGGACTGTGTGTTCATGTTAAAAAGAACCTGGCATTTATCCTCATTATCTTGTGAGGGATGGAGATCTGCACTTTCACTCACTTGGACCATCTTTGTTTGCTTGAAAAATACAGTTGAAAAGCTGCATTAGATCAAATACAAATTTCCCTCATGAATATAATTCTTCACAAACTCTGGAGGAAGGTATAATGTACAGTCGTGGCCAAAGGTTTTGAGAATTACATAAATATTGGAAATTGGAAAAGTTGCTGCTTAAATTTTTATAATAGCAATTTGCATATACTCCAGAATGTTATGAAGAGTGATCAGATGAATTGCATAGTCCTTCTTTGCCATGAAAATTAACTTAATCCCAAAAAAACCTTTCCACTGCATTTCATTGCTGTCATTAAAGGACCTGCTGAGATCATTTCAGTAATCATCTTGTTAACTCAGGTGAGAATGTTGACGAGCACAAGGCTGGAGATCATTATGTCAGGCTGATTGGGTTAGAATGGCAGACTTGACATGTTAAAAGGAGGATGATGCTTGAAATCATTGTTCGTCCATTGTTAACCATGGTGACCTGCAAAGAAACGCGTGCAGCCATCATTGCGTTGCATAAAAATGGCTTCACAGGCAAGGATATTGTGGCTACTAAGATTGCACCTAAATCAACAATTTATAGGTTAATCAAGAACTTCAAGGAAAGAGGTTCAAGTCTTGTAAAGAAGGCTTCAGGGCGTCCAAGAAAGTCCAGCAAGCGCCAGGATCGTCTCCTGAAGAGGATTCAGCTGCGGGATCGGAGTGCCACCAGTGCAGAGCTTGCTCAGGAATGGCAGCAGGCAGGTGTGAGCGCATCTGCACGCACAGTGAGGCGAAGACTTTTGGAAGATGGCCTGGTGTCAAGAAGGGCAGCAAAGAAGCCACTTCTCTCCAAAAAAAACATCAGGGACAGATTGATCTTCTGCAGAAAGTATAGTGAATGGACTGCTGAGGACCGGGGCAAAGTCATATTCTCCGATGAAGCCCCTTTCCGATTGTTTGGGGCATCCGGAAAAAGGCTTGTCCGGAGAAGAAAAGGTGAGCGCTACCATCAGTCCTGTGTCATGCCAACAGTAAAGCATCCTGACACCATTCATGTGTGGGGTTGCTTCTCATCCAAGGGAGTGGGCTCACTCACAATTCTGCCCAAAAACACAGACATGAATAAAGAATGGTACCAAAACACCCTCCAACAGCAACTTCTTCCAACAATCCAACAACAGTTTGGTGAAGAACAATGCATTTTCCAGCACGATGGAGCACCGTGCCATAAGGCAAAAGTGATAACTAAGTGGCTCGGGGACCAGAATGTTGAAATTTTGGGTCCATGGCCTGGAAACTCCCCAGATCTTAATCCCATTGAGAACTTGTGGTCAATCCTCAAGAGGCGGGTGGACAAACAAAAACCCACTAATTCTGACAAACTCCAAGAAGTTATTATGAAAGAATGGGTTGCTATCAGTCAGGATTTGGCCCAGAAGTTGATTGAGAGCATGCCCAGTCGAATTGCAGAGGTCCTGAAAAAGAAGGGTCAATACTGCAAATATTGACTCTTTGCATAAATGTCATGTAAGTGTCGATAAAAGCCTTTGAAACGTATGAAGTGCTTGTAATTATATTTCAGTACATCACAAACAACTGAAACAAAGATCTAAAAGCAGTTTAGCAGCAAACTTTTTGAAAACTAATATTTATGTAATTCTCAAAACTTTTGGCCACGACTGTACGCTGGATGTAATATCTTGGTCAGGATCTAAAATTATTCTACTTCCATCTATTAGGACCAGGTATTTGGCGTTGGTAAATAATTGAATGTGCTGTTTTATTCAGTACAATTCATATGCTCAGTTTCATTCAGCGTTTCTACTCTGAGCCTAAAACCTGACAATCAACCTCCCACCAAAACCACCTAGTCATCCCAGCCATCATCTCAATAACACTGTCCTCTGCCTCTTCATCACCCAAACAGGAGCCACTACAGGAATGTAAACAGACAATAAAAAGATACACAAAAACTGAGCAAGAATGAACTTTTATCAAAACATTATACATATAGACACATTATACATGTAGACTTATAATGTATATTTTAGTCAGGATGTTGAATGGTGGCAAGACAGCATCAGCTGTGGGCTAATCTAGACATTAGATTATTAGTATATTCTAACCCTAACCCTATATTCTTTATAGGATATTCTATTTTGTATATTATATTCTAACCCTATTCTTTAGTACAGTCCTGCAAAAGTGTTGATAAAGTTGCAGTTTCATCAGTCAGGGAACCACCAAGCTGCTGATGAAAACATGGGAAAGAATCAGACCTCCTATCATTGTTGTTAAACTGGATCATTGAAGAAGCAACCGGTTTTGTTGAAAAAATAGGTAAAAGAATTGTATTACGGATAAATGACCTATAGTCAGTCACAAAGCTACTCAGACACAAGAGGAAGCAAACATTGTATCAGTGTGAACTAAAGGGCTCAAAGCACAATGACACTAAACACTAAACACCCTCCCCTGCAACCTTGCTGCCATGTGTCATCAGAAATAAGGATTAGCAGACCACCATCTACTGGTCAGAATAGGAATTGCACCATAGGTTATTGTTAACGCAATTGAATTATGAATTTAATCTAACCCTGTATTTTTCCATAGCTCATAGAAGCAAAACCTTCTGATTGATCACACAAGACAGGAGCACCTTCTCTGTGTCCAGACGATGTCATGGTGACTGTTGCTTCTGAGTAGCTTGACCAGAACCTGTGTTTACATTAGAAAACAGAATTTCTCAAGACTGAAATTGGAGCATAATATAATTTATTCAACACAAGTACAGAGAGAAAGACAGGTGAGGAGTCTTAATGATGATGACTCTGCTTGAACTGAAGCCCACAGTATCCACAGGTGCCAACCTTTGTGTCTTTGTCCTGGAAATGAGTACAAACATGCAGGTTAGCAGAGACCCTAACCCTAACCCTAATCAAACACAATGCTAGTGTCCCACATGTTCTGAGGCTACCTACCAGGTTGATGTACACCTTGGGGTGGCCCAGGGCCCCCCCACCCCCATCACATGACACCACCCTTGTACTAACTTCACTGACTGGCTCTTCTGCCACCAGACTGATGGCAAAGTTCCTGTTCACCTGGTTTACAGGCATCAGGAAGAGAGATAATGAACAGTTAACTTGGCTCAATGTCCTGTGAGACATTTCGTTTTTATGCCAAAACAGAGTTTTCTTCGTGATTCTTACCTCCTTCTGTCTGCCAATGAATCTAGCTCTCCTGGGGTCCTGCTCATCAAACACCTAAAGACAGTAACACACATCATAGGTGACTTCAAGAACAGCTGTTTATCCTTTTGGAACACAAATACAGTCTAGACCACAGGTGTGGAGATCCAGTCCTCGAGGAGCCGCAATCCTAAAGGTTTGAGATGTTCCCCTGCTTTGACAGCCCTTCACAGAATGACCCTTTAGAACCAGGTGTGCTGGAAACATCTCAAACCTGCTAACTGCTAACTAACCTGCTACATAATAAGATGTTCCTCTGTCTCACCTGGCCGGTGTGGGTGATCTCTTCCCCGGTGCTTGACACGGTGCTTGACACGGTACCGTAGAGTCGAGGTACAGAAACAGATGATCTTAATAACTTAACATTCCTGCTGAAGGACAGAATTTTTCCTGCTGCAGCCGCCATGTTTACTGAGCCGCTACCCACAATGCACCGCACCGAGCGGATATGACGTGTGCTAGATCCAAAATGCAATATTACATTACTTTTATTACATTACTTTTGCACATACTTTTATAACTCCAATGAAAATCACATGATTATAATGGGACATATATTACTTAAAGGTAAGCAGACAAACTAAAAATACGTCCTGTAGTTTACAGAATAAATTAACGTCCGTCTACGTCACAGGAAATAAGCGGACTTCTGCTTCTGGACTTCACGGTCATGTTGTGTTAAATAAACGAAATAAACTCTTTGATGGAATTTGCACCGATTTAAACTTTACAGTTGGAGCAGAAAGGTTGGTAACTTTGTTTTATTCGTTTGGTATTAACTAAACTTATGCACATGCTTGAGTTAAAATCAGATGTTTATGTCCGTCTGGCCTTGAAAACCAAGCATGGTAGCTTCACCATGAAGAATAGAAGAATACTAGATAAACCTTTATTTGTCCTCCAGGGGGTGGAAATTGCAGTTACTACTAAATAATATTAGATTAGATTCAACTGTAATGTCATTACACACGTACAAGTACAGCCAAAACATAGATTAGATTCAACTTTATTACTGTCGTTTGTAAAACATCCTTAATGAAACATTTCTGTCCTCCTTAAAATCGCGTTATCAAGCATGTTCACGTGCTGCAGGGTAATATATTATTGTGGAATGATTGAAAACAACCAGTGATTTTAATAAGATAAACAATGTTCCCAGGTTTCTTCTTAATGCTGTCAACGCTGTCACGGCATGTGGGCCGGTTTGCCCAGTGTTGCTTCCCCCACCCATGGTGCTTCTACAGAGGGCTGTCTGCCACCGTTCAGCTCCTGGTGCCCAGCAGAGCCCCAAGCCTCCAGGCCCCAACTACTGGAGCCTTCCATCCCCAGGACAGGGGCTTCCTCCTGGGACAGCAGCTCACCTGCTTGCAGCTCTGCGCTGGAATGAAGACCAAGAGTTCTCTGAAACGACGCTGCAAAGACTGTTTCTATGTGCGCCGGAGAGGACGTCTGTTTGTGTTCTGTAAGACACACCCAAGGCACAAGCAGAGGCAGGGGTGAGGCAGGGGTGAGGCAGGGGTGAGGCAGGGGTGAGGCAGGGGTGAGGCAGGGGTGAGGCAGGGGTGAGGCAGGGGTGACATAATAGGTTGGGTTGATTGTTGGTTGGCTTTCCTTGATGCAATAAAGTGTTTGATTGAATAATGTTGTTTAATGTCAAATTAAATGTTCACTGTACGTTACACAGCTCTTTTTTGTTGCTGTGTTGTACATTGATAAACTGAAGTTCTACGTGTTATTCATGGAAATATGTGGGGCTCAAATGGTTCAACGGTTAAGGCATTGGCCTTGTGATCGGAAGGTTGTGAGATCAAGCCTCAGCTGTGGCTGTGTGACATTGTGTCCTTGGTCAAGGCACTTCACCCTACTTGCCGCAGGGAGAATGTCCCTGTACTTGCTGTAAGTTGCTTTGGATAAAAGCGTCTGCTAAATGTTTTTTTTTTTTATAAATGTAAAATATAGATTTCACCAGCGGTTTTCACAATACGCCACCAGGTGGCGATGATAAACCTGTTCCTCCCCTCCTCCACTCCTCCCCTTCACTCCTCCCCTCCTCTCCTCCACTCCTCCTCCACTCCACTCCTCCTCTCCTCCGCTCCTCCCCTCCTCGCCTCCACTCCTCCGCTCCTCCCCTCCCCTTTACTCCTCTCCTCCTTCACTCTCTACTTTCAGTGCTTTCAGACTTAGAAATGAGTACATGAAAAAAGGAGACCCCATCCTTCCCTCCTCAAGGACAGCTGGAGGATCAGGGGGACTAAGGTCCATCAAACTAACATTTCACTCCTCCCAGAGGATCGAGATGCCCCACCAGTCAGGTGCCCAGTGCTGGAGAGGACCCCCAGGACCCCCAGGTGTATCCGATGGCAGACAGCTGCGTCTGTCAAAGGGGAGTTCAGATTAGATTAGATTAACCCAAACCCAGCACCCTCACAACTATGTATTGTGCCAGTATCATTTTTTATTTTCAAAGCAACAACTGATTTGAGTTGATCAAGTTGTTCACACAAATAATGTGTCATTTAATCCTCTTGTAGTTTCACAAGGTGATTTGATGAATTGGATTGTTGTGCGTAAAATGTTATTAATTGTAAGGCCAATAACATCATTGTTTCATGCCCACAGCCCATGCTAATAATAATAAAACAGGTTTCTTCCCTTTATGTATTTCACGTAGTGTTTTCCATTATTCAGTTTGAAAATTTTGTTTATATTACTTTACACTAATTGTGACGAATTGTAAATCTTTGAAACAGTAATTTATGAATGAGCTGTTGCTACATTGTATAAATAAGCAATGTGTAAATTGAGTAAAATGGCTAAATTGTATCCATACCTATATCAACAAAATCAAATGCTTAAATGTTGAGGTTTATATTTGATATACAATATTTTCATATCCTAATACCGTGTAAGAATAGTTAGTGAGTGTTTTGGTCCAGATCATTCTTCTAAAACCATTAATGGCAGCTAGCCAGCCCAGCCTGCTAGCCAGCCCAGCCCAGCTCATGGGTCCTCCTTCCTGTGAGGGAGCAAGGGGCCAGCCAACCAGCCAGCTAGCCAGCCAGTCAACCAGCTAGCCCAGGGGCTCTCCCTCCTGGGAGGGAGCAAGGGGCCAGCCAGCCAGTCAACCAGCCAGCCAGTCAACCAGCCAGCCCAGGGGCTCTCCCTCCTGGGAGGGAGCAAGTAGCTAGCCCACCAGCTCAGCTTAGGGCCCCACCGTCAGGGGCCAGCCAATTAACCAACCAGACCAGCCCAGGGACCATCACTTCTCTGAGGGAGCAAGGGGCCAGCTCAGTCCAGCCTAGCCTAGCCTAGGGGCCAGCCCAGCTCAGTCCAGTTTAGCCTTGCCTAGCCTAGGGGCCAGCCCAGCCCAGCTCAGTCCAGCTTAGCCTTGCCTAGCCTAGGGGCCAGTCCATATCTTTATTTATGAAATAGTCACTTTCAGATTCTCATAGAAAAGATTGTTACTTCCAATCAGTTTATGTCAATAATTGTATTGATTTGAATCAAATGTATTTTGAGCCAAACCCTTTGATCCAAACTCCCTGAAGAGCCTTCAAATATGTTAAAGTTGCTTTTACTTCTTACGTAAAAATTTGGTTGAAGAAGCCATGACATTTACTGGTGTTATCAGGTTTGACAGTGTTATTCATGTAATCTTAAACACCACCATCAGTTCTCACAATACGCCACTAGATGGCAATGATAAACCGCAGCCGTTACTGTTTCGACATTCTATCCAAATGTTTTATGATAGTGTAGGTTCTTGTCAGCTGTTGAAAGTTTAAAATATTGCCAGGTACTTTAATAATGTAAAATCATATTTTGTGACAATGTTCACCATATGTTACACTGCTCTTTTATCGCTGTGTTGAACAATTTGATACAACCAAGACTTCTGGACTACAGTTATGGCTTCTGGACTACAGTTCCTGCTTCCAGGAAGGCTTCTGAGTCAGGTGTTGCTAGTTAAGATCACATGATGGTATGAGTCTAATCCTATCCACAATATAAATACCTCCAGCTCAAACAACTGAATTTAATAGTTAAAATATTATTGCAAAAATAGATTAGAAAAAATCAGCAATGCTTTCAAAGACAAGGATCCATAGTAATAAACTCTAACCTTAATTTCAAGTAGAAGTCAAATTAGTGGTGTTTTCAATGTTAAATGTTAAATATTTTAACGTCTTTAAAAAAAAAGAAGACCAGCAATGATCCACAAGGTCAGTAACGCATCACCATAACCTTCAAACTAAGACATGAGTGATGAGAGAGCCAGCCCTATAACATAGGTTAGTTTGACGCTGTCAACCTTTACCTTCAACAATGATACTCAGTAAAGCTTCCCCTATTGTACATTTCTATCCCCATTTTAAGGGGATTTCATTTCTTTCATTTATTTGTTGTATTCTTTATGTAATTTGACCTCATTTGATTTATTTTACCCCAAATGCTCCAGTGAATATTGTGTTCTTTTTTTCTGGTCTGTTGGGTTTTTTATTGATTTATTTTTGTATTATTTCATTTAAAGCACTTTGGGACAACTGAAGTGGTCCACCTCCCCTCACCGCAAGGGATTGTGGGTACTTCAACTTTTTCAATTTTAATTTTAATTTTATTCATTATCTGTGCATATTAGAGTTTAGTTTTTGGGTACTATTCATAATATCTGTCAAGTAGATGCTATGAACTGAAAAAGAAATCATAAAAAAAGATCTTAATTTTAACCATAACTGTTAACGGCATCTCATTGAATCACCTACCGCTCATTCACATTTGAGAGTCAGCAGTTAACCCTGAAGTTGTGTGGTGTACGGAACTCAGGTGTTAAGTGCTCGGTAAGGTATGGTAATTCAGCAAATAACCCTGATGTTGTGCGGTGTATGGAACTCAGGTGTTAAATGCTTGGTAAGGTATGGCAGACTGTGACAGGGGCAGCTTGCCAGGTAAGGTAACTCACTCTGGGTAAGCTGTGACAGGGGCAGCTTGCCAGGTAAGGTAACCCTCTTTGGGCAAGCTGTGACAGGGGCATCTTGCCAGGTAAGGAACTCTCTTTGGGCCAGCTGTGACAGGGGCAGCTTGCCAGGTAAGGTAACCCCTCTTTGGGCAGGCTGTGACAGGGGCAGCTTGACAGGTAAGGTAACCCTCTTTGGGCAGGCTGTGACAGGGGCAGTGTGCCAGGTAAGGTAACCCTCTTTTTGGCCAAGCTGTGACAGGGGCAGCTTGTCTAACAGAGTAAACCTGAACTTGTATCTCTTTCCGTCTCTTTCTTTATAGAGTCTTTGATACTTGTGTTCCAATACACCGCACAACTACAAGTATTAATCCTCTGGATAGGCTGGAGAAACCTAGATTTCTCTCTCTTTCTCTCTCCAGAGTTTCAGTTGATACTTGCGTTCCAGTACACTGCACTATTACGAGTATTAAACCTTTCTGGGCAGGCTGTGACAGGGGCAGCTTGTCTGGGTGGGTAAACATATCTGGGCAGGCTGTGACAGGGGCAGCTTGTCTGGGTGGGTAAACATATCTGGGCAGGCTGTGACAGGGGCAGGTTGTCTGACTGGGTACACCTCTCCGGGCAGGCTGTGACAGGGGCAGTTTGTCTGGGTGGGTAAATTTTTCTGGACAGACTGTGACAGGGGCAGTTTGTCTGGCTGGGTAAACCTCCATGGGCAGGCTGTGACAGGGGCAGTTTGTCTGGGTGGGTAAACTTTTCTGGACAGACTGTGACAGGGGCAGCTTGTCTGGGTGTGTAAACTTCTCTGGGCAAGCTGTGACAGGGGCATCTTGACTGGATGGGTTGACCTCTATGGGCAGGCTGTGACAGGGGCAACTTGACTGGGTGGGTAAACTTCTCTGGGCAAGCTGTGACAGGGGCAGCTTGCCAAGTAAGGTAAACGTCTCTGGGCAGGCTGTGACAGGGGCAGCTTGTCTGGCTGGGTAAACCTACCCTCTCTGGCCTCGTTTGCTACTTGTAGTTGTGCGGTGTATTGGAAACGTTTCTGGACAGACTGTGACA
Source organism: Protosalanx chinensis (assembly GCA_030340685.1). Lineage (NCBI taxonomy): Eukaryota > Metazoa > Chordata > Actinopteri > Osmeriformes > Salangidae > Protosalanx > Protosalanx chinensis. The sequence continues at coordinate 11,394,738 of CM059334.1, read as the reverse complement.
GGGGCAGTTTGTCTGGCTGGGTAAACCTCCATGGGCAGGCTGTGACAGGGGCAGTTTGTCTGGCTGGGTAAACCTCCATGGGCAGGCTGTGACAGGGGCAGTTTGTCTGGGTGGGTAAACTTTTCTGGACAGACTGTGACAGGGGCAGCTTGTCTGGGTGTGTAAACTTCTCTGGGCAAGCTGTGACAGGGGCATCTTGACTGGATGGGTTGACCTCTATGGGCAGGCTGTGACAGGGGCAACTTGACTGGGTGGGTAAACTTCTCTGGGCAAGCTGTGACAGGGGCATCTTGACTGGATGGGTTGACCTCTATGGGCAAGCTGTGACAGGGGCAGCTTGCCAAGTAAGGTAAACTTCTCTGGGCAGGCTGTGACAGGGGCAGTTTGTCTGGGTGGGTAAACCTCCATGGCCAGGCTGTGACAGGGGCAGCTTGTCTTGGTGGGTAAACTTCTCTGCACAGGCTGACAGGGGCAGCTTGTCTGGGAGGGCAAACCTTTCCTTTCTGGGCAGACTGTGACAGGGGCAGCTTGTCTAGGTGGGTAAACCTATCCTTATCCGTCTCTCCTCATTTGATACTTGTAGTTGTGCGGTGTATTGGAACACAAGTATTAAATCTCTCTGGGCGGGCTGTGACAGGGGCAGCTTGCCAGGTAAGGTGAACATCTCTGGGCAGGCTGTGACAGGGGCAGCTTGTCTGGCTGGGTAAACCTACCCTCTCTGGCCTCGTTTGCCACTTGTAGTTGTGGGGTGTATTGGAACAAAAGTGTTAAACTTCTCTGGACAGGCTGTGACAGGGGCAGCTTCTCTGGGAGGGTAGACTTTTCTGGGCAGGCTGTGACAGGGGCAGCTTGTCTAGGTGGGTAAACCTATCCTTATGTTTCTCCTCATTTGATACTTGTAGTTGTGCGGTGTATTGGAACACAAGTATAAAATGTCCGGGCAGGCTGTGACAGGGGCAGCTTCTCCAGGTGGGTAAACGTCTCTGGGCAGGCTGTGACAGGGGCAGCTTGTCTGGCTGGGTAAACCTACCCTCTCTGGCCTTGTTTGATACTTGTAGTTGTGCGGTGTATTGGAACACAAGTATTAACTCTCTCTGGGCAGGCTGTGACAGGGGCAGCTTGTCTGGCTGGGTAAACCTCTCTCTCTCTCTCTCTCTCTCTCTCTCTCTCTCGTCTCATTTGATACTTGTAGTTGTGTGGTGTATTGGAACACATGTATTAAACTTTTCTGGGGAGGCTGTGACAGGGGCAACTTGTCTGGCCGGGTAAACCTAACCTCTCTCTCTCGGCCCTTAGCTGCTGGTAGAAGCTTGTGTGGAGTTAAGATTTTAGAATGTTCCCTCCCTTCCGCCAGCATTCCCCCTAGCCTTTAGGCAAGACTGTGGTGTCCTTCACCTCAAGCAGTTTTGTTTGGATGAGTCTGGGAGGGAGATCTTCAGGCCCTCTCCGGGCAGGCTGTGGTAACCTAGCGGTGTTAACAAGCAGCTTGTTTGGGTGGGCTGTAAGTATGCGGCCCTCCTGGGTCCCACTCGGGACAGCACGCAGGATGTGGTGGTCCAGGGCTCAGGACCTTCATCGTAGCCCAGTCTTCTAATGGGGGGGAAAAGCCCCACTCATACACTCACCACACCACACTCCTTGCCTCTTACATCTGTCAATACCCAAGGCCCTCCCAGTGGACCAAGATGATAATCCCAGACACCCCCCCCATATCTGTCAGTAGAACACATCTGTTTTTAGGGTTTGGGTGGGCCTAGGCTTGTGTAACTGACTCAGCTTCTGGGTGTAGTTTAATCAACCATGAGACAGCAGTGATAAGATTTGTTAGTATGGCAGTATTCCTTTTAATCTTCAAGGACTTTAATTCTGTTTTTTTAATGTTCCCCCTTTCAATGCACTTGATTCAAATGAAGGTTTATTTTCTAGTGACTGCAGCACTAAATAATGATCCTTTCATTAGTATCAGGAGTGTTGAGAGGGAGAACATAAAAAACACAGAACTAAAGTCCTTAACGATTAAAAAATACTGCCATACTAACAAGTCTTATCCCTGTTGCTGCCCATGGTTGATTAAACTACACCCAGAAGCTGAGTCAGTTACACAAGCCTAGGCCCACCCAAACCCTAAAGCTCATGAAATCATAACCCTGTTTCTGTTAGTGGCGCACATCAGTTTTTAGGGTTTTGGTGGGCCTAGTCTTGTATCTGACTTATAGAAATACTCAGCTTCTCAGTGTAGTTCAATCAACCATCAGGGGCAGCAACAGTGACAAGGTTAGTGTTAATACTGCAGTAATTCTTTTATCTTGGACTTCAATTCTGGTGTTTTACATTTTGTGTGTTGGAAGGAGTATTAAAGGCTTCTGAATCCAGTGTAGCTAGTTAGGATCATATGGTGGGATGAGTCCATGATAATTTTCTTCCCTTGTCTTTCAATTTGTTTTTCATTATTCAGTTAGGGCTATGGTTTCTGTCAGTAGAACACATCAGCTTTTAGGGTTTGGGTGGGACTAGGCTTGTGTAACTGACCTATAGATATTCAGCTTCTGGTGTAGTTTAATCAACCATGGGGCAGCAACAGGGATAAGATTTGTTAGTATAGCATTATCTTCAAGGACTTCAATTCTGTGCTTTTTAAATGTTCCCCCTTTCCATGCACTTGATTCAAATGAAGGTTTATTTTCTAGTGACTGCAGCACTAGGTAATGATCCATTCATTAGTATCAGGAGTGTTGTGAGGGTAAATGTTTAAAACAGACAGATTATGTGGTATCTGAAATTTGTGATTAGTCACTAGTCATACACTTCCTACTCTGTATGACAGGTCATAAATTTTAGTTCATGAGGTCCAATGTCCTGACAGTTGTAGATGCTTCCCTGCTCCAGCGCAACTGAAAGGGTCAGGGTTCCACCAAGCTTGATAATGGTGCTAGTTAAAATCACATGGTAGGATTTCATGCTAATAATAATATAAACCGGTTACTTTTGTTTCACTTTGGTGTCCATTCTTTGGTTAGCATTTGTTAGTGGAACACATCGGTTTGTAGGGTTTGGATCGGCCTAGTCTTGTAACTGACCCTGATAAATACTCAGCTTCTCGATGTAGTTCAATTGACCATCAGGGGCTGTGACAGGGTAAGCGTTAGTACAGCAGTAATTCTTTATCTAGGACTTCAAAGACTTCATTTATTTTTAATGTTTGGTGTATTGGAACACAAGTATTTAAGGCTTCTGAATCTGGTGTAGCTAGTTAAGATTTCATTTTGGGTTGAGCCAATATTAGTTGACACTCCTTCTATTCAACTGTTTTTCATTATTCAGTTAGGGCTATGGTTTGTCATTGGAACACATTAGCTGTTAGGGTTTGGGTGGGCTTAGTCTTGTAACTGACCTATAGAAATATTCAGCTTCTGGGTGTAGTTCAATCAGGCAGCAACAGTGATAGGATTTGTTAGTATAGCAGTTTTTCTTAATCTCCAAGGACTTCAATTCTGTCTTTTTTAAATGTTCCCTCTTAATACACCTGATTCAAATCAACGGTTATTTTCTAGTGACTGCAGCACTTGATAATGATCCATTCAATAGTGTCAGGAGTGTTGTGAGTGTAAATGTTTAAAACAGACAGATTATGTTGTCTCTGAAAAATGTGTTAAATCATCAATTTCCTACTCTGTATGACAGGTCAATTTTAGTTCGAGGCCCAATGTCCTGACAGTTATAGATGTTTCCCTGCTCCAGCACAACTGAAAGGGTCAGGGTTCCACCAAGCTTGATAATGGTGCTAGTGTACTTCACATGGTGGAATGAACTCATGCTAATCCAAAAAATATTTTTCTTCTTTCACTTTATTCATTTCTCAGTTAGTGCAACACTGGTTTTAGTGTTTGGGTGAATCTAGTCTTGTAACTGACCTATAGAAATACTCTGCTTCTTGATGTTCAACTGAGCAACAGTGACAGGGTAAGCGTCAGTATGGCAGTAAATCTTTATCTTGGACTTCAAAGACTTAAATTCTTACTTTACATTTTTGGTGTATTGGAACACAAGTATTAAAGGCTTCTGAATCTGGTGTAGCTAGTTAAAATTTCATTTAGGGATGAGCCCATATTAGTTTACTCCCCTTCTATTTCACTTTTTCATTATTCAGTTAGGGCTGTTTTCTGTCAGGAACACCTCAGCTTTTAGGGTTTGGGTGGACCTAGTCTTGTAACTGACCTATAGAACTATTCAGCTTGTGGGTGTAATTCAATCAGGCAGCAACAGTGATGGTATTTGTGTTGGTATGGAAGTCTTTCTTAATCTTCATGGACTTTAAGTCTGTATATTTAAAATGTTCCCCCAATTTAATGCACCTGATTCAAATGAAGGTTTATTTTTTAGTGACTGCAGCACTAGATAATGACCCATTCATTAGTATCCAGAGTCTGAGGAGGGTAAACATGTAAAACAGACAGAACATGTGGTATGACAGCTAAAAGGTTGTGGGATTAGTTATTGTTTATCAATTTCCTAGTCTGTATGGCAAAGGTCACTAAATTTAGGTAATGAGGCCCAAATTTCTGAGTTTTGGATGTAACACTGCTCAAGCACGCAAGTAATGAAAGTTTAAGTTTCCACCAAGGTTGATAATGGCATGAGTTAAGATAACATGGTGTGGTGTGCTCATGCTAATAAAACCTTTTTTTTTTTGCATTCCCTTTAAACATTTCATAAATTTTCTTCAATATTAATTTGCATTAAAAAAAGAGTCACTGAAAACAGCTTTTAGGGTTTGGGTCGGAACATGCTCATGTAACTAAATATATTCAGCTTCTGTTTGTAGTTCAATCGGCACTATCGGGCATCAACAGTAAATGGCGTTTGAGTAGCGTTAATTCTTAATCCTCAAAGATTTTAATTCCAATGTGTTATAGGAACACAATTAGCATCTTCTGAGTCGGGTGTAATTGGTTAAGATCACATGGTGTGATGAGTACATGCTATATTAATAAAACAAAACTAATAATAAAACTTTTCCCTTGTATTTGATTGTTTGCCATTCATTTAATGTTTTTGTCAGTGGAACTCAATCTTTTGGGGTTTGGGTGGGACTACACTTGTGTAACTGACCTATAGATGTTCATCTTCTGGGTGTGGTGCAATCAACTCAGGCCATGACAGGGTTTGCATCATAGCAGTCATTCATAACCTTCAAGAACATCAACTCTGTCTCTTGCGTTATGTCCACAATCATTGGTCATCTTATTGGTTCTCACGAGGTATGATTCAATCTAAAAATAACCCCACTGTGTTTGGTGTCTTTCTTTGCTCAATGACTGCTCTCGTAAATAACTTCCAATAAAAGTATCTGCTAAATGATTACATGTAAATGTTGTAAATTGTGTGTCTTTACTTGTGCAGTGTAATGGCAGCTTCTGAAAGAAGTGTCGCTACTTAAGATCACAGGCTGGGATGAATTCATGTTAATAAAAATGTTTTCATGCCTTTGTGTTTCATTATTCACTAGGTTTATGTCAGCGGAACACATTTGTAACACTAGTTTGAGTGGGCCTAGGTTTCTTTTAACCTATAGATATATTCAACTTCCAGGTGTAGTTCAATTGGCCATTTTGCAGAAACGGGGAATAGGTTTTTATGATGGGAATTCTTAGTCTTCAAGGACCTTAAATCTATTTCTTTAAATGTTTCCCTTTTCATGCACCTGATTAAAATCAATTGTTATTTTCTAGTGACTGCAGCATTAGATACAACCTGTTCATTAGTATCAGGAGTGTCTAATGAGGGTACATCTTTAAAACAGACTAAATATGGTGTTTGAAATGTATAAAGTTGAGATTAATTCAGAGTTATCAACGGTCTACTCTGTATGCAAGAGGTTATTAGGGGACTTCCATCAAGCTTTATAACAGTGCCTTTATTAGAAACGGGTGAGCTAGAATATGGAATCTTTAACTGTCAGGACATTGAGCCTTGAGGACTGGAACTGCTGAAGGTGATGATGTAATAGGACTAGTAATTGGTTTTGTATTAGAAAACTGTGGGTGTTTAAACTCTGTTGAATAGTCTGGGAATAATTTGATTTATGGTTATACTGTTGCTGAATGGGAATCAAAACTTAACAATATACACCTTCTAATGGACAGTGTACAAAATGAAATAGAAAAACTGGTCCTAAAGCTTGATCCTCATGCCCCTCCTTGTCCTGCCCCTTTTTGATTATTCCCCACTCCAACATGCCTGATGTAAATGAACAACTTGTCATCAAGCATAAATAAAGCTTGACAAGTTGGTCATTTAAATTGGGTATGTTGGAGTGGGGAAAAATCAAAAAGGGCCAGGACAAGGAGGGTGCATGAGGATCAGGCTTTATAGACCCTTGGCCCAGGGATGGATTACCCAAGGTCCAGAGGCAAGTTGAGAATTAGGGGTAGGGCCCCTAGGGCTAGGGTTAAGTTGAGAATTAGGGGTAGGGCCCCTAGGGCTAGGGTTAAGTTGAGAATTAGGGGTAGGGCCCCTAGGGCTAGGGTTAAGTTGAGAATTAGGGGTAGGGCCCCTAGGGCTAGGGTTAAGTTGAGAATTAGGGGTAGGGCCCCTAGGGCTAGGGTTAAGTTGAGAATTAGGGGTAGGGCCCCTAGGGCTAGGGTTAAGTTGAGAATTAGGGGTAGGGCCCCTAGGGCTAGGGTTAAGTTGAGAATTAGGGGTAGGGCCCCTAGGGCTAGGGTTAAGTTGAGAATTAGGGGTAGGGCCCCTAGGGCTAGGGTTAAGTTGAGAATTAGGGGTAGGGCCCCTAGGGCTAGGGTTAAGTTGAGAATTAGGGGTAGGGCCCCTAGGGCTAGGGTTAAGTTGAGAATTAGGGGTAGGGCCCCTAGGGCTAGGGTTAAGTTGAGAATTAGGGGTAGGGCCCCTAGGGCTAGGGTTAAGTTGAGAATTAGGGGTAGGGCCCCTAGGGCTAGGGTTAAGTTGAGAATTAGGGGTAGGGCCCCTAGGGCTAGGGTTAAGTTGAGAATTAGGGGTAGGGCCCCTAGGGCTAGGGTTAAGTTGAGAATTAGGGGTAGGGCCCCTAGGGCTAGGGTTAAGTTGAGAATTAGGGGTAGGGCCCCTAGGGCTAGGGTTAAGTTGAGAATTAGGGGTAGGGCCCCTAGGGCTAGGGTTAAGTTGAGAATTAGGGGTAGGGCCCCTAGGGCTAGGGTTAAGTTGAGAATTAGGGGTAGGGCCCCTAGGGCTAGGGTTAAGTTGAGAATTAGGGGTAGGGCCCCTAGGGCTAGGGTTAAGTTGAGAATTAGGGGTAGGGCCCCTAGGGCTAGGGTTAAGTTGAGAATTAGGGGTAGGGCCCCTAGGGCTAGGGTTAAGTTGAGAATTAGGGGTAGGGCCCCTAGGGCTAGGGTTAAGTTGAGAATTAGGGGTAGGGCCCCTAGGGCTAGGGTTAAGTTGAGAATTAGGGGTAGGGCCCCTAGGGCTAGGGTTAAGTTGAGAATTAGGGGTAGGGCCCCTAGGGCTAGGGTTAAGTTGAGAATTAGGGGTAGGGCCCCTAGGGCTAGGGTTAAGTTGAGAATTAGGGGTAGGGCCCCTAGGGCTAGGGTTAAGTTGAGAATTAGGGGTAGGGCCCCTAGGGCTAGGGTTAAGTTGAGAATTAGGGGTAGGGCCCCTAGGGCTAGGGTTAAGTTGAGAATTAGGGGTAGGGCCCCTAGGGCTAGGGTTAAGTTGAGAATTAGGGGTAGGGCCCCTAGGGCTAGGGTTAAGTTGAGAATTAGGGGTAGGGCCCCTAGGGCTAGGGTTAAGTTGAGAATTAGGGGTAGGGCCCCTAGGGCTAGGGTTAAGTTGAGAATTAGGGGTAGGGCCCCTAGGGCTAGGGTTAAGTTGAGAATTAGGGGTAGGGCCCCTAGGGCTAGGGTTAAGTTGAGAATTAGGGGTAGGGCCCCTAGGGCTAGGGTTAAGTTGAGAATTAGGGGTAGGGCCCCTAGGGCTAGGGTTAAGTTGAGAATTAGGGGTAGGGCCCCTAGGGCTAGGGTTAAGTTGAGAATTAGGGGTAGGGCCCCTAGGGCTAGGGTTAAGTTGAGAATTAGGGGTAGGGCCCCTAGGGCTAGGGTTAAGTTGAGAATTAGGGGTAGGGCCCCTAGGGCTAGGGTTAAGTTGAGAATTAGGGGTAGGGCCCCTAGGGCTAGGGTTAAGTTGAGAATTAGGGGTAGGGCCCCTAGGGCTAGGGTTAAGTTGAGAATTAGGGGTAGGGCCCCTAGGGCTAGGGTTAAGTTGAGAATTAGGGGTAGGGCCCCTAGGGCTAGGGTTAAGTTGAGAATTAGGGGTAGGGCCCCTAGGGCTAGGGTTAAGTTGAGAATTAGGGGTAGGGCCCCTAGGGCTAGGGTTAAGTTGAGAATTAGGGGTAGGGCCCCTAGGGCTAGGGTTAAGTTGAGAATTAGGGGTAGGGCCCCTAGGGCTAGGGTTAAGTTGAGAATTAGGGGTAGGGCCCCTAGGGCTAGGGTTAAGTTGAGAATTAGGGGTAGGGCCCCTAGGGCTAGGGTTAAGTTGAGAATTAGGGGTAGGGCCCCTAGGGCTAGGGTTAAGTTGAGAATTAGGTATAGGGTTGATAACCACGATCAGTCATGACCGATCCTTGACTGATCCTATAAGTGAGTCCTTTCTGGTACTTCTGGGTACTGCAGGTGTCTGAAATTGGCTGTACTGACTAATTGGGACACCCCGGTTCGAATGGTGGTGGTCTTGGGGTCGTGTGACCTTCCGTTCGGGAGCTACATCCGTTTTGGACAGGAAATGGGCTGTATCTCGGGAACGGAAGGTCGTAGAGAGTCGGGGACAAGACTGGCGTGTTGCCCGTGGCCGTATTAGGGCAGGCGGATCTTGGTCCCGAATCTCTACGACCTTCCGTTCAAGAGTTATGATTGGTCGAAGTGTTTTCCATTGAAATGAATGGGAATTTTCGAAAATTCTTCTAAGTCCAGCCCTAGTTGGTTGTCCAATGGGCCTTTCCTAACCCTAACCAGCCTTGACCAGTGGTGTTTCTGACCCCAACCTGTCCTCTAACCCTAACCCTAACCACAACCCCAAATGAGGGTTGTGGGAGTGGTTATGGTTAGGGTTAGTGTTGTGGTTTGGCCTAGTATTGTGGCAGACTTTGTGTGTAGGGTTTGGTTAGTGTTTTGACTTGGCCTGTGTGCTGGTCTGTGGCTGCTAGGGTTAGGGTTAGGGTTAGGGTTAGGGTTAGGGTTAGGTATAGGGTTGATAACCACGATCAGTCATGACCGATCCTTGACTGATCCTATAAGTGAGTCCTTTCTGGTACTTCTGGGTACTGCAGGTGTCTGAAATTGGCTGTACTGACTAATTGGGACACCCCGGTTCGAATGGTGGTGGTCTTGGGGTCGTGTGACCTTCCGTTCGGGAGCTACATCCGTTTTGGACAGGAAATGGGCTGTATCTCGGGAACGGAAGGTCGTAGAGAGTCGGGGACAAGACTGGCGTGTTGCCCGTGGCCGTATTAGGGCAGGCGGATCTTGGTCCCGAATCTCTACGACCTTCCGTTCAAGAGTTATGATTGGTCGAAGTGTTTTCCATTGAAATGAATGGGAATTTTCGAAAATTCTTCTAAGTCCAGCCCTAGTTGGTTGTCCAATGGGCCTTTCCTAACCCTAACCAGCCTTGACCAGTGGTGTTTCTGACCCCAACCTGTCCTCTAACCCTAACCCTAACCACAACCCCAAATGAGGGTTGTGGGAGTGGTTATGGTTAGGGTTAGTGTTGTGGTTTGGCCTAGTATTGTGGCAGACTTTGTGTGTAGGGTTTGGTTAGTGTTTTGACTTGGCCTGTGTGCTGGTCTGTGGCTGCTAGGGTTAGGGTTAGGGTTAGGGTTAGGGTTAGGGTTAGGTATAGGGTTGATAACCACGATCAGTCATGACCGATCCTTGACTGATCCTATAAGTGAGTCCTTTCTGGTACTTCTGGGTACTGCAGGTGTCTGAAATTGGCTGTACTGACTAATTGGGACACCCCGGTTCGAATGGTGGTGGTCTTGGGGTCGTGTGACCTTCCGTTCGGGAGCTACATCCGTTTTGGACAGGAAATGGGCTGTATCTCGGGAACGGAAGGTCGTAGAGAGTCGGGGACAAGACTGGCGTGTTGCCCGTGGCCGTATTAGGGCAGGCGGATCTTGGTCCCGAATCTCTACGACCTTCCGTTCAAGAGTTATGATTGGTCGAAGTGTTTTCCATTGAAATGAATGGGAATTTTCGAAAATTCTTCTAAGTCCAGCCCTAGTTGGTTGTCCAATGGGCCTTTCCTAACCCTAACCAGCCTTGACCAGTGGTGTTTCTGACCCCAACCTGTCCTCTAACCCTAACCCTAACCACAACCCCAAATGAGGGTTGTGGGAGTGGTTATGGTTAGGGTTAGTGTTGTGGTTTGGCCTAGTATTGTGGCAGACTTTGTGTGTAGGGTTTGGTTAGTGTTTTGACTTGGCCTGTGTGCTGGTCTGTGGCTGCTAGGGTTAGGGTTAGGGTTAGGGTTAGGGTTAGGGTTAGGTATAGGGTTGATAACCACGATCAGTCATGACCGATCCTTGACTGATCCTATAAGTGAGTCCTTTCTGGTACTTCTGGGTACTGCAGGTGTCTGAAATTGGCTGTACTGACTAATTGGGACACCCCGGTTCGAATGGTGGTGGTCTTGGGGTCGTGTGACCTTCCGTTCGGGAGCTACATCCGTTTTGGACAGGAAATGGGCTGTATCTCGGGAACGGAAGGTCGTAGAGAGTCGGGGACAAGACTGGCGTGTTGCCCGTGGCCGTATTAGGGCAGGCGGATCTTGGTCCCGAATCTCTACGACCTTCCGTTCAAGAGTTATGATTGGTCGAAGTGTTTTCCATTGAAATGAATGGGAATTTTCGAAAATTCTTCTAAGTCCAGCCCTAGTTGGTTGTCCAATGGGCCTTTCCTAACCCTAACCAGCCTTGACCAGTGGTGTTTCTGACCCCAACCTGTCCTCTAACCCTAACCCTAACCACAACCCCAAATGAGGGTTGTGGGAGTGGTTATGGTTAGGGTTAGTGTTGTGGTTTGGCCTAGTATTGTGGCAGACTTTGTGTGTAGGGTTTGGTTAGTGTTTTGACTTGGCCTGTGTGCTGGTCTGTGGCTGCTAGGGTTAGGGTTAGGGTTAGGGTTAGGGTTAGGGTTAGGTATAGGGTTGATAACCACGATCAGTCATGACCGATCCTTGACTGATCCTATAAGTGAGTCCTTTCTGGTACTTCTGGGTACTGCAGGTGTCTGAAATTGGCTGTACTGACTAATTGGGACACCCCGGTTCGAATGGTGGTGGTCTTGGGGTCGTGTGACCTTCCGTTCGGGAGCTACATCCGTTTTGGACAGGAAATGGGCTGTATCTCGGGAACGGAAGGTCGTAGAGAGTCGGGGACAAGACTGGCGTGTTGCCCGTGGCCGTATTAGGGCAGGCGGATCTTGGTCCCGAATCTCTACGACCTTCCGTTCAAGAGTTATGATTGGTCGAAGTGTTTTCCATTGAAATGAATGGGAATTTTCGAAAATTCTTCTAAGTCCAGCCCTAGTTGGTTGTCCAATGGGCCTTTCCTAACCCTAACCAGCCTTGACCAGTGGTGTTTCTGACCCCAACCTGTCCTCTAACCCTAACCCTAACCACAACCCCAAATGAGGGTTGTGGGAGTGGTTATGGTTAGGGTTAGTGTTGTGGTTTGGCCTAGTATTGTGGCAGACTTTGTGTGTAGGGTTTGGTTAGTGTTTTGACTTGGCCTGTGTGCTGGTCTGTGGCTGCTAGGGTTAGGGTTAGGGTTAGGGTTAGGGTTAGGGTTAGGTATAGGGTTGATAACCACGATCAGTCATGACCGATCCTTGACTGATCCTATAAGTGAGTCCTTTCTGGTACTTCTGGGTACTGCAGGTGTCTGAAATTGGCTGTACTGACTAATTGGGACACCCCGGTTCGAATGGTGGTGGTCTTGGGGTCGTGTGACCTTCCGTTCGGGAGCTACATCCGTTTTGGACAGGAAATGGGCTGTATCTCGGGAACGGAAGGTCGTAGAGAGTCGGGGACAAGACTGGCGTGTTGCCCGTGGCCGTATTAGGGCAGGCGGATCTTGGTCCCGAATCTCTACGACCTTCCGTTCAAGAGTTATGATTGGTCGAAGTGTTTTCCATTGAAATGAATGGGAATTTTCGAAAATTCTTCTAAGTCCAGCCCTAGTTGGTTGTCCAATGGGCCTTTCCTAACCCTAACCAGCCTTGACCAGTGGTGTTTCTGACCCCAACCTGTCCTCTAACCCTAACCCTAACCACAACCCCAAATGAGGGTTGTGGGAGTGGTTATGGTTAGGGTTAGTGTTGTGGTTTGGCCTAGTATTGTGGCAGACTTTGTGTGTAGGGTTTGGTTAGTGTTTTGACTTGGCCTGTGTGCTGGTCTGTGGCTGCTAGGGTTAGGGTTAGGGTTAGGGTTAGGGTTAGGGTTAGGTATAGGGTTGATAACCACGATCAGTCATGACCGATCCTTGACTGATCCTATAAGTGAGTCCTTTCTGGTACTTCTGGGTACTGCAGGTGTCTGAAATTGGCTGTACTGACTAATTGGGACACCCCGGTTCGAATGGTGGTGGTCTTGGGGTCGTGTGACCTTCCGTTCGGGAGCTACATCCGTTTTGGACAGGAAATGGGCTGTATCTCGGGAACGGAAGGTCGTAGAGAGTCGGGGACAAGACTGGCGTGTTGCCCGTGGCCGTATTAGGGCAGGCGGATCTTGGTCCCGAATCTCTACGACCTTCCGTTCAAGAGTTATGATTGGTCGAAGTGTTTTCCATTGAAATGAATGGGAATTTTCGAAAATTCTTCTAAGTCCAGCCCTAGTTGGTTGTCCAATGGGCCTTTCCTAACCCTAACCAGCCTTGACCAGTGGTGTTTCTGACCCCAACCTGTCCTCTAACCCTAACCCTAACCACAACCCCAAATGAGGGTTGTGGGAGTGGTTATGGTTAGGGTTAGTGTTGTGGTTTGGCCTAGTATTGTGGCAGACTTTGTGTGTAGGGTTTGGTTAGTGTTTTGACTTGGCCTGTGTGCTGGTCTGTGGCTGCTAGGGTTAGGGTTAGGGTTAGGGTTAGGGTTAGGGTTAGGTATAGGGTTGATAACCACGATCAGTCATGACCGATCCTTGACTGATCCTATAAGTGAGTCCTTTCTGGTACTTCTGGGTACTGCAGGTGTCTGAAATTGGCTGTACTGGGTTAGGGTTAGGGTTAGGGTTAGGGTTAGGGTTAGGGTTAGGGTTAGGGTTAGGGTTAGGGTTAGGGTTAGGGTTAGGTATAGGGTTGATAACCACGATCGGTCATGACTGATCCTCGACCGATCCTATAAGTGAGTCCTTTCTGGTACTTCTGGGTACTGCAGGTAAGTGAAATTGGCTGTACTGACTAATTGGGACACCCCGGTTCGAATGGTGGTGGTTTTGGGGTCGTGTGACCTTCCGTTCGGGAGCTACATCCGTTTTGGACAGGAAATGGGCTGTATCTCGGGAACGGAAGGTCGTAGAGAGTCGGGGACAAGCCTGGCGTGTTGCCCGTGGCCGTATTAGGGCAGGCGGATCTTGGTCCCGAATCTCTACGACCTTCCGTTCAAGAGTTATGATTGGTCGAAGTGTTTTCCATTGAAATGAATGGGAATTTTCGAAAATTCTTCTAAGTCCAGCCCTAGTTGACTGTCCATTGGGCCTTTCCTAACCCTAACCAGGCTTGACCTCTGGTGTTTCTGACCCTAACCTGTCCTGTAACCCTAATCCTAACCATAACCCCCAATTAGGGTTGTGGGAGTGGTTATGGTTAGGGTTTGGGTTGTGGGAGTGGTTGTGATTAGGGTTAGGGTTGTGGTTTGGCCTAGTATTGTGGCAGACTTTGTGTATAGGGTTTGGTTAGTGTTTTGACTTGGCCTGTGTGCTGGTCTGTGGCTGCTAGGGTTAGGGTTCCGCTAGGTATAGGGTTGATAACCACGATCGGTCATGACTGATCCTCGACCGATCCTATAAGTGAGTCCTTTCTGGTACTTCTGGGTACTGCAGGTAAGTGAAATTGGCTGTACTGACTAATTGGGACACCCCGGTTCGAATGGTGGTGGTTTTGGGGTCGTGTGACCTTCCGTTCGGGAGCTACATCCGTTTTGGACAGGAAATGGGCTGTATCTCGGGAACGGAAGGTCGTAGAGAGTCGGGGACAAGCCTGGCGTGTTGCCCGTGGCCGTATTAGGGCAGGCGGATCTTGGTCCCGAATCTCTACGACCTTCCGTTCAAGAGTTATGATTGGTCGAAGTGTTTTCCATTGAAATGAATGGGAATTTTCGAAAATTCTTCTAAGTCCAGCCCTAGTTGACTGTCCATTGGGCCTTTCCTAACCCTAACCAGGCTTGACCTCTGGTGTTTCTGACCCTAACCTGTCCTGTAACCCTAATCCTAACCATAACCCCCAATTAGGGTTGTGGGAGTGGTTATGGTTAGGGTTTGGGTTGTGGGAGTGGTTGTGATTAGGGTTAGGGTTGTGGTTTGGCCTAGTATTGTGGCAGACTTTGTGTATAGGGTTTGGTTAGTGTTTTGACTTGGCCTGTGTGCTGGTCTGTGGCTGCTAGGGTTAGGGTTCCGCTAGGTATAGGGTTGATAACCACGATCGGTCATGACTGATCCTCGACCGATCCTATAAGTGAGTCCTTTCTGGTACTTCTGGGTACTGCAGGTAAGTGAAATTGGCTGTACTGACTAATTGGGACACCCCGGTTCGAATGGTGGTGGTTTTGGGGTCGTGTGACCTTCCGTTCGGGAGCTACATCCGTTTTGGACAGGAAATGGGCTGTATCTCGGGAACGGAAGGTCGTAGAGAGTCGGGGACAAGCCTGGCGTGTTGCCCGTGGCCGTATTAGGGCAGGCGGATCTTGGTCCCGAATCTCTACGACCTTCCGTTCAAGAGTTATGATTGGTCGAAGTGTTTTCCATTGAAATGAATGGGAATTTTCGAAAATTCTTCTAAGTCCAGCCCTAGTTGACTGTCCATTGGGCCTTTCCTAACCCTAACCAGGCTTGACCTCTGGTGTTTCTGACCCTAACCTGTCCTGTAACCCTAATCCTAACCATAACCCCCAATTAGGGTTGTGGGAGTGGTTATGGTTAGGGTTTGGGTTGTGGGAGTGGTTGTGATTAGGGTTAGGGTTGTGGTTTGGCCTAGTATTGTGGCAGACTTTGTGTATAGGGTTTGGTTAGTGTTTTGACTTGGCCTGTGTGCTGGTCTGTGGCTGCTAGGGTTAGGGTTCCGCTAGGTATAGGGTTGATAACCACGATCGGTCATGACTGATCCTCGACCGATCCTATAAGTGAGTCCTTTCTGGTACTTCTGGGTACTGCAGGTAAGTGAAATTGGCTGTACTGACTAATTGGGACACCCCGGTTCGAATGGTGGTGGTTTTGGGGTCGTGTGACCTTCCGTTCGGGAGCTACATCCGTTTTGGACAGGAAATGGGCTGTATCTCGGGAACGGAAGGTCGTAGAGAGTCGGGGACAAGCCTGGCGTGTTGCCCGTGGCCGTATTAGGGCAGGCGGATCTTGGTCCCGAATCTCTACGACCTTCCGTTCAAGAGTTATGATTGGTCGAAGTGTTTTCCATTGAAATGAATGGGAATTTTCGAAAATTCTTCTAAGTCCAGCCCTAGTTGACTGTCCATTGGGCCTTTCCTAACCCTAACCAGGCTTGACCTCTGGTGTTTCTGACCCTAACCTGTCCTGTAACCCTAATCCTAACCATAACCCCCAATTAGGGTTGTGGGAGTGGTTATGGTTAGGGTTTGGGTTGTGGGAGTGGTTGTGATTAGGGTTAGGGTTGTGGTTTGGCCTAGTATTGTGGCAGACTTTGTGTATAGGGTTTGGTTAGTGTTTTGACTTGGCCTGTGTGCTGGTCTGTGGCTGCTAGGGTTAGGGTTCCGCTAGGTATAGGGTTGATAACCACGATCGGTCATGACTGATCCTCGACCGATCCTATAAGTGAGTCCTTTCTGGTACTTCTGGGTACTGCAGGTAAGTGAAATTGGCTGTACTGACTAATTGGGACACCCCGGTTCGAATGGTGGTGGTTTTGGGGTCGTGTGACCTTCCGTTCGGGAGCTACATCCGTTTTGGACAGGAAATGGGCTGTATCTCGGGAACGGAAGGTCGTAGAGAGTCGGGGACAAGCCTGGCGTGTTGCCCGTGGCCGTATTAGGGCAGGCGGATCTTGGTCCCGAATCTCTACGACCTTCCGTTCAAGAGTTATGATTGGTCGAAGTGTTTTCCATTGAAATGAATGGGAATTTTCGAAAATTCTTCTAAGTCCAGCCCTAGTTGACTGTCCATTGGGCCTTTCCTAACCCTAACCAGGCTTGACCTCTGGTGTTTCTGACCCTAACCTGTCCTGTAACCCTAATCCTAACCATAACCCCCAATTAGGGTTGTGGGAGTGGTTATGGTTAGGGTTTGGGTTGTGGGAGTGGTTGTGATTAGGGTTAGGGTTGTGGTTTGGCCTAGTATTGTGGCAGACTTTGTGTATAGGGTTTGGTTAGTGTTTTGACTTGGCCTGTGTGCTGGTCTGTGGCTGCTAGGGTTAGGGTTCCGCTAGGTATAGGGTTGATAACCACGATCGGTCATGACTGATCCTCGACCGATCCTATAAGTGAGTCCTTTCTGGTACTTCTGGGTACTGCAGGTAAGTGAAATTGGCTGTACTGACTAATTGGGACACCCCGGTTCGAATGGTGGTGGTTTTGGGGTCGTGTGACCTTCCGTTCGGGAGCTACATCCGTTTTGGACAGGAAATGGGCTGTATCTCGGGAACGGAAGGTCGTAGAGAGTCGGGGACAAGCCTGGCGTGTTGCCCGTGGCCGTATTAGGGCAGGCGGATCTTGGTCCCGAATCTCTACGACCTTCCGTTCAAGAGTTATGATTGGTCGAAGTGTTTTCCATTGAAATGAATGGGAATTTTCGAAAATTCTTCTAAGTCCAGCCCTAGTTGACTGTCCATTGGGCCTTTCCTAACCCTAACCAGGCTTGACCTCTGGTGTTTCTGACCCTAACCTGTCCTGTAACCCTAATCCTAACCATAACCCCCAATTAGGGTTGTGGGAGTGGTTATGGTTAGGGTTTGGGTTGTGGGAGTGGTTGTGATTAGGGTTAGGGTTGTGGTTTGGCCTAGTATTGTGGCAGACTTTGTGTATAGGGTTTGGTTAGTGTTTTGACTTGGCCTGTGTGCTGGTCTGTGGCTGCTAGGGTTAGGGTTCCGCTAGGTATAGGGTTGATAACCACGATCGGTCATGACTGATCCTCGACCGATCCTATAAGTGAGTCCTTTCTGGTACTTCTGGGTACTGCAGGTAAGTGAAATTGGCTGTACTGACTAATTGGGACACCCCGGTTCGAATGGTGGTGGTTTTGGGGTCGTGTGACCTTCCGTTCGGGAGCTACATCCGTTTTGGACAGGAAATGGGCTGTATCTCGGGAACGGAAGGTCGTAGAGAGTCGGGGACAAGCCTGGCGTGTTGCCCGTGGCCGTATTAGGGCAGGCGGATCTTGGTCCCGAATCTCTACGACCTTCCGTTCAAGAGTTATGATTGGTCGAAGTGTTTTCCATTGAAATGAATGGGAATTTTCGAAAATTCTTCTAAGTCCAGCCCTAGTTGACTGTCCATTGGGCCTTTCCTAACCCTAACCAGGCTTGACCTCTGGTGTTTCTGACCCTAACCTGTCCTGTAACCCTAATCCTAACCATAACCCCCAATTAGGGTTGTGGGAGTGGTTATGGTTAGGGTTTGGGTTGTGGGAGTGGTTGTGATTAGGGTTAGGGTTGTGGTTTGGCCTAGTATTGTGGCAGACTTTGTGTATAGGGTTTGGTTAGTGTTTTGACTTGGCCTGTGTGCTGGTCTGTGGCTGCTAGGGTTAGGGTTCCGCTAGGTATAGGGTTGATAACCACGATCGGTCATGACTGATCCTCGACCGATCCTATAAGTGAGTCCTTTCTGGTACTTCTGGGTACTGCAGGTAAGTGAAATTGGCTGTACTGACTAATTGGGACACCCCGGTTCGAATGGTGGTGGTTTTGGGGTCGTGTGACCTTCCGTTCGGGAGCTACATCCGTTTTGGACAGGAAATGGGCTGTATCTCGGGAACGGAAGGTCGTAGAGAGTCGGGGACAAGCCTGGCGTGTTGCCCGTGGCCGTATTAGGGCAGGCGGATCTTGGTCCCGAATCTCTACGACCTTCCGTTCAAGAGTTATGATTGGTCGAAGTGTTTTCCATTGAAATGAATGGGAATTTTCGAAAATTCTTCTAAGTCCAGCCCTAGTTGACTGTCCATTGGGCCTTTCCTAACCCTAACCAGGCTTGACCTCTGGTGTTTCTGACCCTAACCTGTCCTGTAACCCTAATCCTAACCATAACCCCCAATTAGGGTTGTGGGAGTGGTTATGGTTAGGGTTTGGGTTGTGGGAGTGGTTGTGATTAGGGTTAGGGTTGTGGTTTGGCCTAGTATTGTGGCAGACTTTGTGTATAGGGTTTGGTTAGTGTTTTGACTTGGCCTGTGTGCTGGTCTGTGGCTGCTAGGGTTAGGGTTCCGCTAGGTATAGGGTTGATAACCACGATCGGTCATGACTGATCCTCGACCGATCCTATAAGTGAGTCCTTTCTGGTACTTCTGGGTACTGCAGGTAAGTGAAATTGGCTGTACTGACTAATTGGGACACCCCGGTTCGAATGGTGGTGGTTTTGGGGTCGTGTGACCTTCCGTTCGGGAGCTACATCCGTTTTGGACAGGAAATGGGCTGTATCTCGGGAACGGAAGGTCGTAGAGAGTCGGGGACAAGCCTGGCGTGTTGCCCGTGGCCGTATTAGGGCAGGCGGATCTTGGTCCCGAATCTCTACGACCTTCCGTTCAAGAGTTATGATTGGTCGAAGTGTTTTCCATTGAAATGAATGGGAATTTTCGAAAATTCTTCTAAGTCCAGCCCTAGTTGACTGTCCATTGGGCCTTTCCTAACCCTAACCAGGCTTGACCTCTGGTGTTTCTGACCCTAACCTGTCCTGTAACCCTAATCCTAACCATAACCCCCAATTAGGGTTGTGGGAGTGGTTATGGTTAGGGTTTGGGTTGTGGGAGTGGTTGTGATTAGGGTTAGGGTTGTGGTTTGGCCTAGTATTGTGGCAGACTTTGTGTATAGGGTTTGGTTAGTGTTTTGACTTGGCCTGTGTGCTGGTCTGTGGCTGCTAGGGTTAGGGTTCCGCTAGGTATAGGGTTGATAACCACGATCGGTCATGACTGATCCTCGACCGATCCTATAAGTGAGTCCTTTCTGGTACTTCTGGGTACTGCAGGTAAGTGAAATTGGCTGTACTGACTAATTGGGACACCCCGGTTCGAATGGTGGTGGTTTTGGGGTCGTGTGACCTTCCGTTCGGGAGCTACATCCGTTTTGGACAGGAAATGGGCTGTATCTCGGGAACGGAAGGTCGTAGAGAGTCGGGGACAAGCCTGGCGTGTTGCCCGTGGCCGTATTAGGGCAGGCGGATCTTGGTCCCGAATCTCTACGACCTTCCGTTCAAGAGTTATGATTGGTCGAAGTGTTTTCCATTGAAATGAATGGGAATTTTCGAAAATTCTTCTAAGTCCAGCCCTAGTTGACTGTCCATTGGGCCTTTCCTAACCCTAACCAGGCTTGACCTCTGGTGTTTCTGACCCTAACCTGTCCTGTAACCCTAATCCTAACCATAACCCCCAATTAGGGTTGTGGGAGTGGTTATGGTTAGGGTTTGGGTTGTGGGAGTGGTTGTGATTAGGGTTAGGGTTGTGGTTTGGCCTAGTATTGTGGCAGACTTTGTGTATAGGGTTTGGTTAGTGTTTTGACTTGGCCTGTGTGCTGGTCTGTGGCTGCTAGGGTTAGGGTTCCGCTAGGTATAGGGTTGATAACCACGATCGGTCATGACTGATCCTCGACCGATCCTATAAGTGAGTCCTTTCTGGTACTTCTGGGTACTGCAGGTAAGTGAAATTGGCTGTACTGACTAATTGGGACACCCCGGTTCGAATGGTGGTGGTTTTGGGGTCGTGTGACCTTCCGTTCGGGAGCTACATCCGTTTTGGACAGGAAATGGGCTGTATCTCGGGAACGGAAGGTCGTAGAGAGTCGGGGACAAGCCTGGCGTGTTGCCCGTGGCCGTATTAGGGCAGGCGGATCTTGGTCCCGAATCTCTACGACCTTCCGTTCAAGAGTTATGATTGGTCGAAGTGTTTTCCATTGAAATGAATGGGAATTTTCGAAAATTCTTCTAAGTCCAGCCCTAGTTGACTGTCCATTGGGCCTTTCCTAACCCTAACCAGGCTTGACCTCTGGTGTTTCTGACCCTAACCTGTCCTGTAACCCTAATCCTAACCATAACCCCCAATTAGGGTTGTGGGAGTGGTTATGGTTAGGGTTTGGGTTGTGGGAGTGGTTGTGATTAGGGTTAGGGTTGTGGTTTGGCCTAGTATTGTGGCAGACTTTGTGTATAGGGTTTGGTTAGTGTTTTGACTTGGCCTGTGTGCTGGTCTGTGGCTGCTAGGGTTAGGGTTCCGCTAGGTATAGGGTTGATAACCACGATCGGTCATGACTGATCCTCGACCGATCCTATAAGTGAGTCCTTTCTGGTACTTCTGGGTACTGCAGGTAAGTGAAATTGGCTGTACTGACTAATTGGGACACCCCGGTTCGAATGGTGGTGGTTTTGGGGTCGTGTGACCTTCCGTTCGGGAGCTACATCCGTTTTGGACAGGAAATGGGCTGTATCTCGGGAACGGAAGGTCGTAGAGAGTCGGGGACAAGCCTGGCGTGTTGCCCGTGGCCGTATTAGGGCAGGCGGATCTTGGTCCCGAATCTCTACGACCTTCCGTTCAAGAGTTATGATTGGTCGAAGTGTTTTCCATTGAAATGAATGGGAATTTTCGAAAATTCTTCTAAGTCCAGCCCTAGTTGACTGTCCATTGGGCCTTTCCTAACCCTAACCAGGCTTGACCTCTGGTGTTTCTGACCCTAACCTGTCCTGTAACCCTAATCCTAACCATAACCCCCAATTAGGGTTGTGGGAGTGGTTATGGTTAGGGTTTGGGTTGTGGGAGTGGTTGTGATTAGGGTTAGGGTTGTGGTTTGGCCTAGTATTGTGGCAGACTTTGTGTATAGGGTTTGGTTAGTGTTTTGACTTGGCCTGTGTGCTGGTCTGTGGCTGCTAGGGTTAGGGTTCCGCTAGGTATAGGGTTGATAACCACGATCGGTCATGACTGATCCTCGACCGATCCTATAAGTGAGTCCTTTCTGGTACTTCTGGGTACTGCAGGTAAGTGAAATTGGCTGTACTGACTAATTGGGACACCCCGGTTCGAATGGTGGTGGTTTTGGGGTCGTGTGACCTTCCGTTCGGGAGCTACATCCGTTTTGGACAGGAAATGGGCTGTATCTCGGGAACGGAAGGTCGTAGAGAGTCGGGGACAAGCCTGGCGTGTTGCCCGTGGCCGTATTAGGGCAGGCGGATCTTGGTCCCGAATCTCTACGACCTTCCGTTCAAGAGTTATGATTGGTCGAAGTGTTTTCCATTGAAATGAATGGGAATTTTCGAAAATTCTTCTAAGTCCAGCCCTAGTTGACTGTCCATTGGGCCTTTCCTAACCCTAACCAGGCTTGACCTCTGGTGTTTCTGACCCTAACCTGTCCTGTAACCCTAATCCTAACCATAACCCCCAATTAGGGTTGTGGGAGTGGTTATGGTTAGGGTTTGGGTTGTGGGAGTGGTTGTGATTAGGGTTAGGGTTGTGGTTTGGCCTAGTATTGTGGCAGACTTTGTGTATAGGGTTTGGTTAGTGTTTTGACTTGGCCTGTGTGCTGGTCTGTGGCTGCTAGGGTTAGGGTTCCGCTAGGTATAGGGTTGATAACCACGATCGGTCATGACTGATCCTCGACCGATCCTATAAGTGAGTCCTTTCTGGTACTTCTGGGTACTGCAGGTAAGTGAAATTGGCTGTACTGACTAATTGGGACACCCCGGTTCGAATGGTGGTGGTTTTGGGGTCGTGTGACCTTCCGTTCGGGAGCTACATCCGTTTTGGACAGGAAATGGGCTGTATCTCGGGAACGGAAGGTCGTAGAGAGTCGGGGACAAGCCTGGCGTGTTGCCCGTGGCCGTATTAGGGCAGGCGGATCTTGGTCCCGAATCTCTACGACCTTCCGTTCAAGAGTTATGATTGGTCGAAGTGTTTTCCATTGAAATGAATGGGAATTTTCGAAAATTCTTCTAAGTCCAGCCCTAGTTGACTGTCCATTGGGCCTTTCCTAACCCTAACCAGGCTTGACCTCTGGTGTTTCTGACCCTAACCTGTCCTGTAACCCTAATCCTAACCATAACCCCCAATTAGGGTTGTGGGAGTGGTTATGGTTAGGGTTTGGGTTGTGGGAGTGGTTGTGATTAGGGTTAGGGTTGTGGTTTGGCCTAGTATTGTGGCAGACTTTGTGTATAGGGTTTGGTTAGTGTTTTGACTTGGCCTGTGTGCTGGTCTGTGGCTGCTAGGGTTAGGGTTCCGCTAGGTATAGGGTTGATAACCACGATCGGTCATGACTGATCCTCGACCGATCCTATAAGTGAGTCCTTTCTGGTACTTCTGGGTACTGCAGGTAAGTGAAATTGGCTGTACTGACTAATTGGGACACCCCGGTTCGAATGGTGGTGGTTTTGGGGTCGTGTGACCTTCCGTTCGGGAGCTACATCCGTTTTGGACAGGAAATGGGCTGTATCTCGGGAACGGAAGGTCGTAGAGAGTCGGGGACAAGCCTGGCGTGTTGCCCGTGGCCGTATTAGGGCAGGCGGATCTTGGTCCCGAATCTCTACGACCTTCCGTTCAAGAGTTATGATTGGTCGAAGTGTTTTCCATTGAAATGAATGGGAATTTTCGAAAATTCTTCTAAGTCCAGCCCTAGTTGACTGTCCATTGGGCCTTTCCTAACCCTAACCAGGCTTGACCTCTGGTGTTTCTGACCCTAACCTGTCCTGTAACCCTAATCCTAACCATAACCCCCAATTAGGGTTGTGGGAGTGGTTATGGTTAGGGTTTGGGTTGTGGGAGTGGTTGTGATTAGGGTTAGGGTTGTGGTTTGGCCTAGTATTGTGGCAGACTTTGTGTATAGGGTTTGGTTAGTGTTTTGACTTGGCCTGTGTGCTGGTCTGTGGCTGCTAGGGTTAGGGTTCCGCTAGGTATAGGGTTGATAACCACGATCGGTCATGACTGATCCTCGACCGATCCTATAAGTGAGTCCTTTCTGGTACTTCTGGGTACTGCAGGTAAGTGAAATTGGCTGTACTGACTAATTGGGACACCCCGGTTCGAATGGTGGTGGTTTTGGGGTCGTGTGACCTTCCGTTCGGGAGCTACATCCGTTTTGGACAGGAAATGGGCTGTATCTCGGGAACGGAAGGTCGTAGAGAGTCGGGGACAAGCCTGGCGTGTTGCCCGTGGCCGTATTAGGGCAGGCGGATCTTGGTCCCGAATCTCTACGACCTTCCGTTCAAGAGTTATGATTGGTCGAAGTGTTTTCCATTGAAATGAATGGGAATTTTCGAAAATTCTTCTAAGTCCAGCCCTAGTTGACTGTCCATTGGGCCTTTCCTAACCCTAACCAGGCTTGACCTCTGGTGTTTCTGACCCTAACCTGTCCTGTAACCCTAATCCTAACCATAACCCCCAATTAGGGTTGTGGGAGTGGTTATGGTTAGGGTTTGGGTTGTGGGAGTGGTTGTGATTAGGGTTAGGGTTGTGGTTTGGCCTAGTATTGTGGCAGACTTTGTGTATAGGGTTTGGTTAGTGTTTTGACTTGGCCTGTGTGCTGGTCTGTGGCTGCTAGGGTTAGGGTTCCGCTAGGTATAGGGTTGATAACCACGATCGGTCATGACTGATCCTCGACCGATCCTATAAGTGAGTCCTTTCTGGTACTTCTGGGTACTGCAGGTAAGTGAAATTGGCTGTACTGACTAATTGGGACACCCCGGTTCGAATGGTGGTGGTTTTGGGGTCGTGTGACCTTCCGTTCGGGAGCTACATCCGTTTTGGACAGGAAATGGGCTGTATCTCGGGAACGGAAGGTCGTAGAGAGTCGGGGACAAGCCTGGCGTGTTGCCCGTGGCCGTATTAGGGCAGGCGGATCTTGGTCCCGAATCTCTACGACCTTCCGTTCAAGAGTTATGATTGGTCGAAGTGTTTTCCATTGAAATGAATGGGAATTTTCGAAAATTCTTCTAAGTCCAGCCCTAGTTGACTGTCCATTGGGCCTTTCCTAACCCTAACCAGGCTTGACCTCTGGTGTTTCTGACCCTAACCTGTCCTGTAACCCTAATCCTAACCATAACCCCCAATTAGGGTTGTGGGAGTGGTTATGGTTAGGGTTTGGGTTGTGGGAGTGGTTGTGATTAGGGTTAGGGTTGTGGTTTGGCCTAGTATTGTGGCAGACTTTGTGTATAGGGTTTGGTTAGTGTTTTGACTTGGCCTGTGTGCTGGTCTGTGGCTGCTAGGGTTAGGGTTCCGCTAGGTATAGGGTTGATAACCACGATCGGTCATGACTGATCCTCGACCGATCCTATAAGTGAGTCCTTTCTGGTACTTCTGGGTACTGCAGGTAAGTGAAATTGGCTGTACTGACTAATTGGGACACCCCGGTTCGAATGGTGGTGGTTTTGGGGTCGTGTGACCTTCCGTTCGGGAGCTACATCCGTTTTGGACAGGAAATGGGCTGTATCTCGGGAACGGAAGGTCGTAGAGAGTCGGGGACAAGCCTGGCGTGTTGCCCGTGGCCGTATTAGGGCAGGCGGATCTTGGTCCCGAATCTCTACGACCTTCCGTTCAAGAGTTATGATTGGTCGAAGTGTTTTCCATTGAAATGAATGGGAATTTTCGAAAATTCTTCTAAGTCCAGCCCTAGTTGACTGTCCATTGGGCCTTTCCTAACCCTAACCAGGCTTGACCTCTGGTGTTTCTGACCCTAACCTGTCCTGTAACCCTAATCCTAACCATAACCCCCAATTAGGGTTGTGGGAGTGGTTATGGTTAGGGTTTGGGTTGTGGGAGTGGTTGTGATTAGGGTTAGGGTTGTGGTTTGGCCTAGTATTGTGGCAGACTTTGTGTATAGGGTTTGGTTAGTGTTTTGACTTGGCCTGTGTGCTGGTCTGTGGCTGCTAGGGTTAGGGTTCCGCTAGGTATAGGGTTGATAACCACGATCGGTCATGACTGATCCTCGACCGATCCTATAAGTGAGTCCTTTCTGGTACTTCTGGGTACTGCAGGTAAGTGAAATTGGCTGTACTGACTAATTGGGACACCCCGGTTCGAATGGTGGTGGTTTTGGGGTCGTGTGACCTTCCGTTCGGGAGCTACATCCGTTTTGGACAGGAAATGGGCTGTATCTCGGGAACGGAAGGTCGTAGAGAGTCGGGGACAAGCCTGGCGTGTTGCCCGTGGCCGTATTAGGGCAGGCGGATCTTGGTCCCGAATCTCTACGACCTTCCGTTCAAGAGTTATGATTGGTCGAAGTGTTTTCCATTGAAATGAATGGGAATTTTCGAAAATTCTTCTAAGTCCAGCCCTAGTTGACTGTCCATTGGGCCTTTCCTAACCCTAACCAGGCTTGACCTCTGGTGTTTCTGACCCTAACCTGTCCTGTAACCCTAATCCTAACCATAACCCCCAATTAGGGTTGTGGGAGTGGTTATGGTTAGGGTTTGGGTTGTGGGAGTGGTTGTGATTAGGGTTAGGGTTGTGGTTTGGCCTAGTATTGTGGCAGACTTTGTGTATAGGGTTTGGTTAGTGTTTTGACTTGGCCTGTGTGCTGGTCTGTGGCTGCTAGGGTTAGGGTTCCGCTAGGTATAGGGTTGATAACCACGATCGGTCATGACTGATCCTCGACCGATCCTATAAGTGAGTCCTTTCTGGTACTTCTGGGTACTGCAGGTAAGTGAAATTGGCTGTACTGACTAATTGGGACACCCCGGTTCGAATGGTGGTGGTTTTGGGGTCGTGTGACCTTCCGTTCGGGAGCTACATCCGTTTTGGACAGGAAATGGGCTGTATCTCGGGAACGGAAGGTCGTAGAGAGTCGGGGACAAGCCTGGCGTGTTGCCCGTGGCCGTATTAGGGCAGGCGGATCTTGGTCCCGAATCTCTACGACCTTCCGTTCAAGAGTTATGATTGGTCGAAGTGTTTTCCATTGAAATGAATGGGAATTTTCGAAAATTCTTCTAAGTCCAGCCCTAGTTGACTGTCCATTGGGCCTTTCCTAACCCTAACCAGGCTTGACCTCTGGTGTTTCTGACCCTAACCTGTCCTGTAACCCTAATCCTAACCATAACCCCCAATTAGGGTTGTGGGAGTGGTTATGGTTAGGGTTTGGGTTGTGGGAGTGGTTGTGATTAGGGTTAGGGTTGTGGTTTGGCCTAGTATTGTGGCAGACTTTGTGTATAGGGTTTGGTTAGTGTTTTGACTTGGCCTGTGTGCTGGTCTGTGGCTGCTAGGGTTAGGGTTCCGCTAGGTATAGGGTTGATAACCACGATCGGTCATGACTGATCCTCGACCGATCCTATAAGTGAGTCCTTTCTGGTACTTCTGGGTACTGCAGGTAAGTGAAATTGGCTGTACTGACTAATTGGGACACCCCGGTTCGAATGGTGGTGGTTTTGGGGTCGTGTGACCTTCCGTTCGGGAGCTACATCCGTTTTGGACAGGAAATGGGCTGTATCTCGGGAACGGAAGGTCGTAGAGAGTCGGGGACAAGCCTGGCGTGTTGCCCGTGGCCGTATTAGGGCAGGCGGATCTTGGTCCCGAATCTCTACGACCTTCCGTTCAAGAGTTATGATTGGTCGAAGTGTTTTCCATTGAAATGAATGGGAATTTTCGAAAATTCTTCTAAGTCCAGCCCTAGTTGACTGTCCATTGGGCCTTTCCTAACCCTAACCAGGCTTGACCTCTGGTGTTTCTGACCCTAACCTGTCCTGTAACCCTAATCCTAACCATAACCCCCAATTAGGGTTGTGGGAGTGGTTATGGTTAGGGTTTGGGTTGTGGGAGTGGTTGTGATTAGGGTTAGGGTTGTGGTTTGGCCTAGTATTGTGGCAGACTTTGTGTATAGGGTTTGGTTAGTGTTTTGACTTGGCCTGTGTGCTGGTCTGTGGCTGCTAGGGTTAGGGTTCCGCTAGGTATAGGGTTGATAACCACGATCGGTCATGACTGATCCTCGACCGATCCTATAAGTGAGTCCTTTCTGGTACTTCTGGGTACTGCAGGTAAGTGAAATTGGCTGTACTGACTAATTGGGACACCCCGGTTCGAATGGTGGTGGTTTTGGGGTCGTGTGACCTTCCGTTCGGGAGCTACATCCGTTTTGGACAGGAAATGGGCTGTATCTCGGGAACGGAAGGTCGTAGAGAGTCGGGGACAAGCCTGGCGTGTTGCCCGTGGCCGTATTAGGGCAGGCGGATCTTGGTCCCGAATCTCTACGACCTTCCGTTCAAGAGTTATGATTGGTCGAAGTGTTTTCCATTGAAATGAATGGGAATTTTCGAAAATTCTTCTAAGTCCAGCCCTAGTTGACTGTCCATTGGGCCTTTCCTAACCCTAACCAGGCTTGACCTCTGGTGTTTCTGACCCTAACCTGTCCTGTAACCCTAATCCTAACCATAACCCCCAATTAGGGTTGTGGGAGTGGTTATGGTTAGGGTTTGGGTTGTGGGAGTGGTTGTGATTAGGGTTAGGGTTGTGGTTTGGCCTAGTATTGTGGCAGACTTTGTGTATAGGGTTTGGTTAGTGTTTTGACTTGGCCTGTGTGCTGGTCTGTGGCTGCTAGGGTTAGGGTTCCGCTAGGTATAGGGTTGATAACCACGATCGGTCATGACTGATCCTCGACCGATCCTATAAGTGAGTCCTTTCTGGTACTTCTGGGTACTGCAGGTAAGTGAAATTGGCTGTACTGACTAATTGGGACACCCCGGTTCGAATGGTGGTGGTTTTGGGGTCGTGTGACCTTCCGTTCGGGAGCTACATCCGTTTTGGACAGGAAATGGGCTGTATCTCGGGAACGGAAGGTCGTAGAGAGTCGGGGACAAGCCTGGCGTGTTGCCCGTGGCCGTATTAGGGCAGGCGGATCTTGGTCCCGAATCTCTACGACCTTCCGTTCAAGAGTTATGATTGGTCGAAGTGTTTTCCATTGAAATGAATGGGAATTTTCGAAAATTCTTCTAAGTCCAGCCCTAGTTGACTGTCCATTGGGCCTTTCCTAACCCTAACCAGGCTTGACCTCTGGTGTTTCTGACCCTAACCTGTCCTGTAACCCTAATCCTAACCATAACCCCCAATTAGGGTTGTGGGAGTGGTTATGGTTAGGGTTTGGGTTGTGGGAGTGGTTGTGATTAGGGTTAGGGTTGTGGTTTGGCCTAGTATTGTGGCAGACTTTGTGTATAGGGTTTGGTTAGTGTTTTGACTTGGCCTGTGTGCTGGTCTGTGGCTGCTAGGGTTAGGGTTCCGCTAGGTATAGGGTTGATAACCACGATCGGTCATGACTGATCCTCGACCGATCCTATAAGTGAGTCCTTTCTGGTACTTCTGGGTACTGCAGGTAAGTGAAATTGGCTGTACTGACTAATTGGGACACCCCGGTTCGAATGGTGGTGGTTTTGGGGTCGTGTGACCTTCCGTTCGGGAGCTACATCCGTTTTGGACAGGAAATGGGCTGTATCTCGGGAACGGAAGGTCGTAGAGAGTCGGGGACAAGCCTGGCGTGTTGCCCGTGGCCGTATTAGGGCAGGCGGATCTTGGTCCCGAATCTCTACGACCTTCCGTTCAAGAGTTATGATTGGTCGAAGTGTTTTCCATTGAAATGAATGGGAATTTTCGAAAATTCTTCTAAGTCCAGCCCTAGTTGACTGTCCATTGGGCCTTTCCTAACCCTAACCAGGCTTGACCTCTGGTGTTTCTGACCCTAACCTGTCCTGTAACCCTAATCCTAACCATAACCCCCAATTAGGGTTGTGGGAGTGGTTATGGTTAGGGTTTGGGTTGTGGGAGTGGTTGTGATTAGGGTTAGGGTTGTGGTTTGGCCTAGTATTGTGGCAGACTTTGTGTATAGGGTTTGGTTAGTGTTTTGACTTGGCCTGTGTGCTGGTCTGTGGCTGCTAGGGTTAGGGTTCCGCTAGGTATAGGGTTGATAACCACGATCGGTCATGACTGATCCTCGACCGATCCTATAAGTGAGTCCTTTCTGGTACTTCTGGGTACTGCAGGTAAGTGAAATTGGCTGTACTGACTAATTGGGACACCCCGGTTCGAATGGTGGTGGTTTTGGGGTCGTGTGACCTTCCGTTCGGGAGCTACATCCGTTTTGGACAGGAAATGGGCTGTATCTCGGGAACGGAAGGTCGTAGAGAGTCGGGGACAAGCCTGCGTGTTGCCGTGGCGTATTAGGGCAGGCGGATCTTGGTCCCGAATCTCTACGACCTTCCGTTCAAGAGTTATGATTGGTCGAAGTGTTTTCCATTGAAATGAATGGGAATTTTCGAAAATTCTTCTAAGTCCAGCCCTAGTTGACTGTCCATTGGGCCTTTCCTAACCCTAACCAGGCTTGACCTCTGGTGTTTCTGACCCTAACCTGTCCTGTAACCCTAATCCTAACCATAACCCCCAATTAGGGTTGTGGGAGTGGTTATGGTTAGGGTTTGGGTTGTGGGAGTGGTTGTGATTAGGGTTAGGGTTGTGGTTTGGCCTAGTATTGTGGCAGACTTTGTGTATAGGGTTTGGTAGTGTTTTGACTTGGCCTGTGTGCTGGTCTGTGGCTGCTAGGGTTAGGGTTCCGCTAGGTATAGGGTTGATAACCACGATCGGTCATGACTGATCCTCGACCGATCCTATAAGTGAGTCCTTTCTGTACTTCTGGGTACTGCAGGTAAGTGAAATTGGCTGTACTGACTAATTGGGACACCCCGGTTCGAATGGTGGTGGTTTTGGGGTCGTGTGACCTTCCGTTCGGGAGCTACATCCGTTTTGGACAGGAAATGGGCTGTATCTCGGGAACGGAAGGTCGTAGAGAGTCGGGACAAGCCTGGCGTGTTGCCCGTGGCCGTATTAGGGCAGGCGGATCTTGGTCCCGAATCTCTACGACCTTCCGTTCAAGAGTTATGATTGGTCGAAGTGTTTTCCATTGAAATGAATGGGAATTTTCGAAATTCTTCTAAGTCCAGCCCTAGTTGACTGTCCATTGGGCCTTTCCTAACCCTAACCAGGCTTGACCTCTGGTGTTTCTGACCCTAACCTGTCCTGTAACCCTAATCCTAACCATAACCCCCAATTAGGGTTGTGGGAGTGGTTATGGTTAGGGTTTGGGTTGTGGGAGTGGTTGTGATTAGGGTTAGGGGTTGTGGTTTGGCCTAGTATTGTGGCAGACTTTGTGTATAGGGTTTGGTTAGTGTTTTGACTTGGCCTGTGTGCTGGTCTGTGGCTGCTAGGGTTAGGGTTCCGCTAGGTATAGGGTTGATAACCACGATCGGTCATG
>CM059334.1:11361400-11363622 GCA_030340685.1 Protosalanx chinensis | reverse complement strand
ACAATGAAAGCAGCCAGAAATGTTTGTTTGCCCCAGGTAGGCAGACACAGGTTTGCCCCAGGCAGACAGACAGGTTTTCCCCAGGCAGACAGACAGGTTTTCCCCAGGCAGACAGACAGGTTTTCCCCAGGCAGACAGACAGGTTTGCCCCAGGCAGACAGACAGGTTTTCCCCAGGCAGACAGACAGGTTTTCCCCAGGCAGACAGACAGGTTTGCCCCAGGCAGACAGACAGGTTTTCCCCAGGCAGACAGAGTCTGGGCTACTATTGTGTTCCATCCAGACACATGGCAGGTGTAAACATGATCATCTCAGACATTTCAGAATATTTTGTTGCATTCATCCCCCTTTTCCTATAGAACACACAAACACACATTATCTGTGTCCTTCTAGATTTGAGGCTGAAGCTTGAAATAGCCACAGGATGGATTAATGAGCTGGGTAATCATTTCTGTTCTGCTATATTAATCTGCTGTCTGCCGCTGCTTCCAGGACACTTATTAATGCTGTCAGTTAGAATGAAACAGAGACGTTGGAACCAGAGGCTGTGGAAGAAGAAGGGGACTGTGTGTGTAAGAGAGAGACTGTGTGTGTAAGAGAGAGAGAGGGACTGTGTGTGTAAGAGAGAGATACTGTGTGTGTAAGAGAGAGAGAGACTGTGTGTGTAAGAGAGAGAGAGGGACTGTGTGTGTAAGAGAGAGAGAGGGACTGTGTGTGTGTAAGAGAGAGAGGGACTGTGTGTGTAAGAGAGAGACTGTGTGTGTAAGAGAGAGAGAGAGGGACTGTGTGTGTAAGAGAGAGAGAGAGAGGGACTGTGTGTGTAAGAGAGAGAGACTGTGTGTGTCAGAGAGAAAGTGTGTGTGCAAGAGAGAGACTGTGTGTCAGAGAGAGACTGTGTGTAAGAGAGAGAGAGATTGCGTATGTAAGAGAGAAAGACTGTGTGCTCTAGCTGCTAATATGCTCTGATGTCTGTGGCCACGCCCACTGTACCAATACTAAATGTGCAGCTCACTGAACATCACCCACTTCCTGCCTGTCCAATAGGGAAGCCAGCCCACCAGGACTTGGATATGGAGCGTGTTTGGTGTTGTGCGTGTCTATCTAGGTAGGAGGAAGAATCTTAGAGATATGGAAACAATGTGAAGATAGGTAGAGAGAGAGAAGGGGAGAGAGGTAGACAGGTAGAGAGAGAGAGGTAGACAGGTAGAGAGAGAGAGGTAGACAGGTAGAGAGAGAGAGGTAGACAGGTAGAGAGAGAGGGGTAGACAGGTAGAGAGAGAGGTAGACAGGTAAAGAGAGAGAGGCAAAGAGAGAGAGCGAACGTCTCATTCACCATGGAAACAGTTTGTGACACCTTGAAGTCTCACATTTGTTTCTGGCAGGAGGCTGTCTCCATGGTAACAGAGAATTTTGCTTTTCTAGTAATAACAAGTTAGAGATGTGCTTGGAGTTAGAGAGGGATGGAGGGAGGGATCCGGAGAGGAGGATGGAGGGAGGGATCCGGAGAGGAGGATGGAGGGAGGGATCCGGAGAGAGGGATGGAGGGAGGGATCCGGAGAGGAGGATGGAGAGAGAGAGAGAGAGGGAGGAAGGGTTAGCGTTAGCGTGAGGGTTATGGACCAATAGCATGTCAGTGTTTGTATGGGAGGGGGATCTCCTCCCCACCCTTGTTTCACCAAGTTTCAATCCAGCAGTTGTTGTTAAGGGCACTGCCTGTCTCTGTCTGTCTGTCTGTCTCTGTCTGCCTGTCTGTCTGTCTGCCTGCCTCTGTCTGCCTCTGTCTGTCTGTCTGTCTGCCTCTGTCTGTCTGCCTGCCTCTGTCTGTCTGTCTGTCTGCCTCTGTCTGTCTGTCTGTCTGTCTGCCTGCCTCTGCCTGTCTGCCTGCCTCTGTCTGTCTGCCTGCCTCTGTCTGTCTGTCTGCCTGCCTCTGTCTGCCTCTGTCTGTCTGTCTGCCTGCCTCTGTCTGTTTGTCTGCCTGCCTCTGTCTGTCTGCCTGCCTCTGTCTGCCTGCCTGCCTGCCTCTGTCTGTCTGTCTGCCTGCCTCTGTCTGTCTGTCTGCCTCTGTCTGTCTGCCTGCCTCTGCCTGTCTGCCTGCCTCTGTCTGTCTGCCTGCCTCTGTCTGCCTGCCTGCCTCTGTCTGTCTGTCTGTCTGCCTCTGTCTGTCTGTCTGCCTGCCTCTGTCTGTCTGCCTGCCTCTGTCTGCCTGCCTGCCTCTGTCTGTCT
>CM059334.1:11328900-11358900 GCA_030340685.1 Protosalanx chinensis | reverse complement strand
GTCTGCCTGCCTCTGTCTGCCTGTCTGTCTATCTATCTGCCTGTCTGTCTGCCTGCCTTTCTTAGCCCTCAATGAAGGAACAGCATTTTCCAATGCGATTGGTATCCATGACAACAGTTGACCCCATCCCCCTCCCTAAATCTCTACCTCAGACTAATCCTCCCATTCCACCCCTCCTTTCCTTATTCACACCCCCTATGTCTCTCCATCCCCCTCACCCTCCCTCTCTCTCCATCCCCCCTCTCTCTCCATCCTACACTCTCCCTCCATTCCCTGTTAAGGATGTAGCTTACCTCTGGAGAGTAGGACAGGCTTGCCCATTACTAGCTCTCATTACATCATGAATGTAAACACATTCAGAGACGTACCAACACACACTTAACAGCGTGCGGCTGGATATCCTGTTTTTGTTGTCATGGCTAGCAACAAACCTCTAAAGCAGGGACGACAGGAAGGCCTGTTCATTTGAATAGTCTCATTCTTCCTCCTGAGGAGAAGAAAACAAAAGATAAACAATCATCCAAAGAGTGAGTCAACATTCAGGAGTCAGACAGAGATAAGAGGGAGTCAGAGTGGTGAGGGAGTCATAGAGAGATGAGGGAGTCAGAAGTGAGGGACTCAGATAGATGAGGGAGTCATAGATAGATGAGGGAGTCATAGATAGATGAGGGAGTCATAGTAATCTGTCCATGTTGACGTAACATCTATGTTTTCATGTTCTGTCTGAACTGAACAGGATCACTTCTGTTTCTCTACTCATGTAGGTCCTTAAACACATCTTGCTCATCCACACACATGCTCTCTCATGTCTCACATTCCCTAACCCGAACCCTAGATAGATTCATTGTCACAAGGTACAACGAAATTGAAATAGACTCAGTACCCAAGTCCCAACCCAAAGATACTTGTGCTTCATGCTAGACACTTGCATTTCAGATTGCGTAAATAGGAAGGGAGAGGAGATGGAGGGAGAGAGGGAGATGGAGTGAGGCAGAGGAGATGGAGTGAGGCAGAGGAGATGGAGGGAGAGAGGAGATGGAGAGTGTGCACAACTTACTACTTAAGAGAGTGAGGATAAAGAAAGCATCGCTGACTCTGACCGACCTGGAGCTGCAGTGATTGGATAAAGTCTCCTGGCCAACCAGCCCATCTCTAGCTGTCTCCTTCACTCACCTCTGCTTGCTTTGTTAGGGGGGAGGAGAGAGGGGGAGAGGGAGAGAGAGGGAGGGAGGGGGAGAGAGAGAGAGAGAGAGAGAGGGAGGGAGGGATAGAGAGAGAGAGAGGGAGGGGGAGGGGGAGAGGGAGAGAGAGAGATAACCCAAATCAAAACATCCCTCCTTCAGTCTTTCTCTCTCCTATCATTAAAGACCTCCCCCTCTTTCAGACAGTTTTATCTGCTGGTACTCTTCTCTGATTGGGTGTGACAGATGAAACACACACATATACTATTTTTTTCTGGTGTGTGTAGAAAGCCTGTGTGTGTGTGTGTGTGTGCTGTGTCGAGGCAATTGGCAGGAAAATCTTCTCGAGACCTTGACCATGCAGTACACACACACACACACATATGGTACAAACAGAACTATGTATTCATGTAACCCCTCTCCTGTCCCCCAGGTGTGTTGTCTCCCTATAAGAGGCCACATGGGCTCTAGTAGTGTGACCAGAGTGTGTGTGTGTGTGTCTATGTTGTGTAGTGTGTGTATATGGTGTGTGTGTGTGTTCATGTACGTGTTAGGAGAGAGGACATGAGCTTATTTTAAGGAAATGGGTCAGACACTGAATTAGATTGCTACCATGAGAACACAAAGAGCACCTGGATATAGAATCCAAATCAATCTTCTCATGTCCTGTATGTACATCACACAGAGGGGGGGAGAGAGACATCCCACACACTTGACACATACAGGCTCTCTACATATCTAACTGTGAAGACACAACAGCCACAACTGGATTTTTCTAGTTCTTAACACTGAGAGTCCATGTTGATCCCAACATGTTGATGTTGAAGCCTGAAGGTTGTCAGTGAACCATCAGCTGTGGGACAGAAGCCATCTGCTGTAGACCAGAGAACATCTGCCCTGAAGATGAGCACAGGACAACACTGCGCACACACACACACACACACCATCCCTGGCTGTAGACTGTTGGGAAACACAATGTGTGTCCATAATGAGGTTCACTCATCTACAGCTGATACATGAATCAGAAACACACACAGGCTGGCTGATCAAAACAGACAACACACATGCTCACACACACACAAACAACACACACACACACACACATTCATCCAGAGAGGGACAGAAACATAACCTTTCATTATAATCTAAGCTGGTCGGCACATTATGCTTGATGAAATATCTGGTTTTTCTATAGAGGCTGTGACAGATGGCTGCATCCCAATCTGCCATCACAACACACAGATCATAACACAACACACACATCATAACACACACACACACACACATCACATCCCAAGCTCCCATCACAACACACACCTGAATCATCAGCACCTCCACAACACACACATCACAGACCCAAAACAACACACATATTCAGTGCTATGACTGTCCCTTATGAAGCTAACTACTCCTAGTCTTTTGTCTGTGTGTGTGTGTGTGTGTGGATTACTAGAATACCAGGATTATATTTCTAAACTGTTTACCATCAACTAAATATGGCCCTCAGATGAGTTGAATGGGTTAGGGTTAACCCTAACTAGGGTTACCTACCTAGGGTTAACCCTAACCCTTTGGAATGTGACCTAATCCAGATCTATGATTTTGATAGGAGTTTGTGTGTATGAGGGTGTGTTTGTGTGTGATTATGTACACTGTTGTTTTACAATGTATTAATCTGAGTCACTGTCACAACATGAATACACACACACACACACACACACACACACACACCAGCAGAGTCTGAACAGTGGTCCTGTCTGTCTGTATCAGATCACAGTAATAACTGCTGCAGCCTGTCTGACCCACAAACAGTCAGTGGAGAAACAGGCTGAGATCATCAGTACGTGTGACAGACTGAAAGAGAGAAGCAGGACAGGACAGCACTGACTGACACACACACACACACACACACACACACACACAGCCTTGAAAAGACTCAGACATGTATTCAGTAGAGTTCTGGGGAGGAAGCTGTTCTTGTTTACATGAAAGCAGTGAACTTGTCCACCCCCTGTCACCCTCCCACCTCCCTCTCACCCTTTCCCCTCCCTGTCCCTCCCTCCCCTCACCCCCCCTCCCTGTGTGTGGAGGGGAATTCAGAGTGTCTGTGTTATTAGCCTGAGTTAACCTTGTACAGCTATGGGCCTGATTATCCTGCTGTGACTCACTGACAGAGCAAGGGAGGGAGGGAATGAGCATGAGAGCATGCAAGAGCAGGAGAAAGGGAGGGAGGGAGGGGAGAGTGAGGGACAGAGTGAGAGAGGCCAGAGAGGGCATTGGGCTGGGAGGGAGGGAATGAGCATGAGAGCTTGCAAGAGCAGGAGAGAGGGGGAGGGAGGTAGAGGTGAACTCAGTTTACAAGAACCCAACCACCAGGGCATGAGTATAAAACTGTAAACACACAGTAGGACTCACCAGTGTCCCAGCTTCTCTCAGGAAATATCATCCTGTTATTCCAGTAATCTCCCCCCACCTACCCCACCCAACTGTGATCACACAGGTCAAGCAAGACCATAAAAAACAGGGAGGACTGACCTGCTCCAGCTCCCTCTCAACATCCAGCACCTCCAGCCCCCCTGGTCTCCTTGACCTCTCCCTCCCTCCAGCACCCCTGGTCTCCCTGACCTCCAGCACCCCTGGTCTCCAGACAGAGAGAGGGAGAGCGATAAAGAGAGGGAGAGAGACAGAATGAGGGACAGAGAGAGGGAGAGACAGACAGAATAAGAGAGACAGAGTGAGAGAGAGGGGGGGATATTTTTCTTGGCATTATTACATACCGTTTGTTTGTGATTCACGACTTAAGCTTTACTAATTCAGTTTTATGATGCGTTTATAAATACATACTTTCACTGTGGATTGCTTTGGCCACATAGCTTAACCTGAACATTCATGCCAATTAACTAAATTGGGAAACAGGAGGCAGAAAGACAGGCTTTTTGGGGGGGGGGGTCTTTCTGGGTCAGTGAACTTCAGCAAGGATTCACCTCCTCCTGTCCTTCCCCATGGCCAACAGCACATGTAGACAGCCTGGGCCAGCTGTGCCTGCTCACTCACACAGCCCTCACTCACACAGCCCTCACTCACACAGCCCTCACTCACACAGCCCTCACTCACACAGCCCTCACTCACACAGCCCTCACTCACACAGCCCTCACTCACACAGCCCTCACTCACACAGCCCTCACTCACACAGCCCTCACTCACACAGCCCTCACTCACACAGCCCTCACTCACACAGCCCTCACTCACACAGCCCTCACTCACAAAGCTCTCACACACATCCCTCACACACACAGCCCTCACTCAATATCCTAGCAGCCAATAGTAATCCAGTAGTCACTTCCTCATCCCATCTCCCTCCATGCAACATTCTGAGCCCTTGAGGGCAGGAGAAGCTCAGCTCTACCAGCAGAGGTGCAAAACTAGCTAGTAGATCACCTAACAGATCAGCAGTCTACTAGAGATCACCAGTCTACTAGAGATCACCAGTATACCACAGATCAGTCTACTAGAGATCACCAGTCCACTAGAGATCACCAGTCTACCACAGATCAGTCTACTAGAGATCACCAGTCCACTAGAGATCACCAGTCTACCACAGATCAGTCTACTAGAGATCACCAGTCCACTAGAGATCACCAGTCTACCAGAGATCACCAGTCTACTAGAGATCACCAGTCTACTTGAGATCACCAGCCTACCAGAGATCACCAGTCTACTAGAGATCACCAGTCTACCAGAGATCACCAGTCTACCAGAGATCACCAGTCTACCAGAGATCACCAGTCTACTAGAGATCACCAGTCTACCAGAGATCACCAGTCTACTAGAGATCACCAGTCTACCACAGATCACGAGTCTACCAGAGATCACCAGTCTACTAGAGATCACCAGTCTACCAGAGATCACCAGTCTACTAGAGATCACCAGTCTACTAGAGATCACCAGTCTACCAGAGATCACCAGTCTACTAGAGATCACCAGTCTACCAGAGATCACCAGTCTACTAGAGATCACCAGTCTACCAGAGATCACCAGTCTACCAGAGATCACCAGTCTACCAGAGATCACCAGTCTACTAGAGATCACCAGTCTACCAGAGATCACCAGTCTACTAGAGATCACCAGTATGTTGCTGCTGGATATTGGTTTAGTTCTACAATATTGATCCTTTTCCTTTGTCCAGTGGGAAAGATGAAAATAATGACACTGACCTGATGACCTGCACCCAACAGGAAGTGGGGAAGTGGGTTAAACACAGCAGAGAACTCCTGAGGATCAACAATGCCACCTATGGCTGTGAGAGAGTACTGCATATGGATGATGTCATCGTGTTGTTCTTCACCTGCAGCTGAGAAGTGCAGGCTGGAGTCTGCAGATATACACAGGCAGCAGCACACAGGCTGCATAGAGCAGGAGTCTGCAGCAATGCACAGGCAACACATGCCACGCACAATGGGCAGCACACAGCAGCAGCACACAGGCACCAGCACACAGCAGCACACAGCAGCAGCAGCACACAGCAGCACGCAGCAGCAGCACACAGGCAGCAGCAGCACGCAGCAGCAGCACACAGGCAGCAGCAGCACACAGGCAGCAGCAGCACACAGGCAGCAGCAGCAGCACGCAGCAGCAGCACCATCATCATGTGCTCATGAAGGTCTGTGTTCCCCTATAAACACTGACAGCAGGTTCAGAAACATAACATGAGGACTGGAACATGGAAGAACTGGTACAGCTATAAGATGGTGTCAGTGAAATATGACATCATTCAGTTAAGGTTCAGTCTGGTAAGGCTGGTCTGTGACGCCCCCTGCTGGTCACACTGCTAGTAAAGAGAAGAGACGGCAATCTGAAAATACAAAGCTATATAACTTTATTAACCCCACACACACTAACACATGCACACTTTCACACACTAATTTGAACACATTTGACCTTGGTACAGACAGAATCCTGAGGATCCACACCAGGAGCTCATACCAGCTGACAGCATCAAAATGATAGCATTGCAGAAAAGTAAAATGGACTGATTAAAAGTAAAAGATAATGTAATATAACATGGTTCCTAAGCAACTATGTGCTTACAAGAAAACATTTATTCGTACGATTCAATCTGAAACACATTAGTCCAGTCGGATGTTATTGCAGTTTCTTACTAACATCCATAACTTCAAGGCTCCGCAAGGTGACGGGGAAATAAAGAAAAACGATGACCAACACCACAGCCCTAGCAACAAGCAGAGCTGCTGGACAGCTGTGGATAAACAAGTTATTGACAATATTACATTCTTCTTTTTGAGTGAAAAATGTTCACATTGTTTATTGTGGCAGTTTGTGGACAGAGGAGACGCCTACTCACCAACAGGAAGCTGTCACAGGCGAGTGGCAGTACTTCCTGGATTTCATTACATGTACCTTAAGAACATGACATCACATGACATCACCTCAGGAAGGTCTGTGTTCATCGGTCCATTACT
This sequence comes from Protosalanx chinensis, assembly GCA_030340685.1. Classification (NCBI taxonomy): domain Eukaryota; kingdom Metazoa; phylum Chordata; class Actinopteri; order Osmeriformes; family Salangidae; genus Protosalanx; species Protosalanx chinensis. The sequence goes on along the minus strand of CM059334.1, from coordinate 11,352,239 downwards.
CTTTGGTGTTTAAACTAAATTAATCCTACATTTCAAAACAGATTGAAGTTGTGAAACTTCTCAATGTTGTGACCATTTTCTTCCATGTTTCCATGTTCCAATACTTTTGGTAGCAAAGTTAACCAAAGTTCTGAGATAACCAGCGCCGTATGTTCAGGAAAACCTCCATCTGCACCATCCAGACTGTAACAGTGTTGATCCAGAGAGCAATGATTCAGGTGAACAAATCCTGATGATCAAGCCTGATGTGGATCAAAACAGGACGGTTCAAATCAAAACAACTAAATCTCATCTATGAATCCACATCTGATCTACCAAGTTAAGAAGGGTTAGCCCTGAGGACAGCAGCAAGAAAATCATAACTGGACTCAGGTGTGGACAGTGTGTGTGTGGTGTGGACAGTGTGTGTGTGGTGTGGACAGTGTGTGTGGTGTGGACAGAGTCTCTAATGTGGATAGTGTGCATGTGTGGTGTGGACAGTGTGTGTGGTGTGGACAGTGTGTGTGGTGTGGACAGTGTCTCTAATGTGGATAGTGTGCATGTGTGGCATGTAGATAGGAGGCACCATTGCTTGTCCCTGGGTATAGCAGCAGACTATGGATGACACACCCACACCCACAGCTCAGTCTGAACCTGGAGGGTCCTCCCTGCCCTGAGAGAGGCAGGAGGGGGCAGCTACACCAACACACCAGCCCAGGTGGAGGGTGTGGAAGAGGGTGTGGCTTCCTCAAAGAAGGGGCGTAGCCTCCACAAGGAGTGTGGAGTGTTGAGTTTTCCTACAGGAAGGGGGTGTGGTTTGCAACAGGAAGAGGAAAATCCTCCAGGAAGGAGTAACACAACCCAGAAAAGAAACCCAAAGCATCTGAGTCTGATCAGTAAGGCCTCCATGAGACGAGGCTTAGACCAGAGCATCCAGAGGGAATGGAGAGAACAAGTCACTAACACCCTCATCCTCCCCCAGGCTCAGCAGGTAGTCTCCCCCATCCAGAGAGGGTGCCGGCGGGGGAGAGAGGACCACGAAGGGCTCCTCAGAATGGGGGAAGAGGCTGGTGGGGGGAGACACCGAGCTGTCCGTCACAGCAGGACCCTCAGGGACTCTGGAGAGCGGGTTTGAGAAGCCATTACTGCAGCTGGTGGGATGGCCAGCTCCTGAAACAGAGGAAGGAGGAGGAAGTGAGGGAGGTATGAAGTGAGGGAGGTAGGAAGTGAGGGAGGTAGGAAGTGAGGGAGGATGGGAAGTGAGGGAGGATGGGAAGTGAGGGAGGATAGAAAGTGAGGGAGGGAGGATAGGAAGTGAGGGAGGAGGAAGTGAGTGAGGGAGGATAGGAAGTGAGGGAGGATAGGAAGTGAGTGAGGGAGGATAGGAAGTGAGGGAGGATAGGAAGTGAGGGAGGATAGGAAGTGAGGGAGGATAGGAAGTGAGGGAGGATAGGAAGTGAGGGAGGATAGGAAGTGAGGGAGGATGGGAAGTGAGGGAGGATAGAAAGTGAGGGAGGGAGGATAGGAAGTGAGGGAGGGAGGATAGGAAGTGAGGGAGGGAGGATAGGAAGTGAGGGAGGATAGGATAGGAAGTGAGGGAGGAGGAAGTGAGTGAGGGAGGATAGGAAGTGAGGGAGGATAGGAAGTGAGGGAGGATAGGAAGTGAGGGAGGATAGGAAGTGAGGGAGGAGGAAGTGAGGGAGGGAGGATAGGAAGTGAGGGAGGTAGGAAGTGAGTGAGTGAGGATAGGAAGTGAGGGAGGTAGGAAGTGAGGGAGGATAGGAAGTGAGGGAGGATAGGAAGTGAGGGAGGATAGGAAGTGAGGGAGGAGGAAGTGAGGGAGGGAGGATAGGAAGTGAGGGAGGTAGGAAGTGAGGGAGGATGGGAAGTGAGGGAACAGTACTGTGGTGTTGAGCTGACTACATCCAGGCTGAGCACAGTACTGTGGTGTTGAGCTGACTACATCCAGGCTGAGCACAGTACTGTGGTGTTGAGCTGACTACATCCAGACTGAGCACAGTACTGTGGTGTTGAGCTGACTACATCCAGGCTGAGCACAGTACTGTGGTGTTGAGCTGACTACATCCAGGCTGAGCACAGTACTGTGGTGTTGAGCTGACTACATCCAGGCTGAGCACAGTACTGTGGTGTTGAGCTGACTACATCCAGGCTGAGCACAGTACTGTGGTGTTGAGCTGACTACATCCAGACTGAGCACAGTACTGTGGTGTTGAGCTGACTACATCCAGGCTGAGCACAGTACTGTGGTGTTGAGCTGACTACATCCAGGCTGAACACAGTACTGTGGTGTTGAGCTGACTACATCCAGGCTGAGCACAGTACTGTGGTGTTGAGCTGACTACATCCAGGCTGAGCACAGTACTGTGGTGTTGAGCTGACTACATCCAGGCTGAGCACAGTACTGTGGTGTTGAGCTGACTACATCCAGACTGAGCACAGTACTGTGGTGTTGAGCTGACTACATCCAGGCTGAGCACAGTACTGTGGTGTTGAGCTGACTACATCCAGGCTGAGCACAGTACTGTGGTGTTGAGCTGACTACATCCAGGCTGAGCACAGTACTGTGGTGTTGAGCTGACTACACAGGTTAGCAGTGAAGAGGTGGAAGGCAGGAACCAACCACAGCTTCTCACCTTGGGACATGTTGAGGAAGGAGGAGGATCTGCTGACAGGAGAGGAGGAAGAGGAGGAGGATCTGCTGACAGGAGAGGAGGAGTTTCTGGTGAAGGCAGCCTCCTGGGTGGGACTGGAGGGGGCGTGGTCATCTGAGCACAGGAACACCTCTATAGGTCCCTGAGTACTGCTGAGATGCAGCTGGAAATCCTGGGCAAGAAAAACAAGAAGAAAGATGTGAGTGAGTGAGAGGGGGTTTGTGTGTGTGTGTGTGTGTGTGTGTGGGTTAGTCTGCTGTGTGTGTGTGTGTGTGTGGTCACCTCCTCTGGATGGGGGAACTCCAGCCTGGTGTCTGCTGTGTGTGTGTGTGTGTGGTCACCTCCTCTGGATGGGGGACTTCCAGCCTGGTGTCTGCTGTGTGTGTGTGGTCACCTCCTCTGGATGGGGGACTTCCAGCCTGGTGTCTGCTGTGTGTGTGTGTGTGGTCACCTCCTCTGGATGGGGGACCTCCAGCCTGGTGTCTGCTGTGTGTGTGTGTGGTCACCTCCTCTGGATGGGGGACCTCCAGCCTGGTGTCTGCTGTGTGTGTGTGTGGTCACCTCCTCTGGATGGGGGACCTCCAGCCTGGTGTCTGCTGTGTGTGTGTGTGTGGTCACCTCCTCTGGATGGGGGACCTCCAGCCTGGTGTCTGCTGTGTGTGTGTGTGTGTGTGGTCACCTCCTCTGGATGCGGGACCTCCAGCCTGGTGTCTGCTGTGTGTGTGTGTGTGTGGTCACCTCCTCTGGATGGGGGACCTCCAGCCTGGTGTCTGCTGTGTGTGTGTGTGGTCACCTCCTCTGGATGGGGGACCTCCAGCCTGGTGTCTGCTGTGTGTGTGTGTGTGGTCACCTCCTCTGGATGGGGGTCCTCCAGCCTGGTGTCTGCTGTGTGTGTGTGTGTGTGTGTGTGGTCACCTCCTCTGGATGGGGGACCTCCAGCCTGGTGTCTGCTGTGTGTGTGTGTGTGTGTGGTCACCTCCTCTGGATGGGGGACCTCCAGCCTGGTGTCTGCTGTGTGTGTGTGTGTGTGTGTGGTCACCTCCTCTGGATGGGGGACCTCCAGCCTGGTGTCTGCTGTGTGTGTGTGTGTGTGTGTGTGTGGTCACCTCCTCTGGATGGGGGACCTCCAGCCTGGTGTCTGCTGTGTGTGTGTGTGGTCACCTCCTCTGGATGGGGGACTTCCAGCCTGGTGTCTGCTGTGTGTGTGTGTGTGTGGTCACCTCCTCTGGATGGGGGACCTCCAGCCTGGTGTCTGCTGTGTGTGTGTGTGTGTGGTCACCTCCTCTGGATGGGGGACCTCCAGCCTGGTGTCTGCTGTGTGTGTGTGTGTGTGTGGTCACCTCCTCTGGATGGGGGACCTCCAGCCTGGTGTCTGCTGTGTGTGTGTGTGGTCACCTCCTCTGGATGGGGGACCTCCAGCCTGGTGTCTGCTGTGTGTGTGTGTGGTCACCTCCTCTGGATGGGGGACCTCCAGCCTGGTGTCTGCTGTGTGTGTGTGTGTGGTCACCTCCTCTGGATGGGGGACCTCCAGCCTGGTGTCTGCTGGAGCCTTGATGACGATCACAGTCTGCTCCCTCAGACTGGGGATCTTCCTCACATCCTCGTACGTCAGGTAGGCCAGCGTGGGACTAAGTCAAGGACTGTCACCTGCACGCACACACACCTCTATCACATATACACACACACACACCTCTATCACACACACACACCTCTATCACATATACACACACACACACACACCTCTATCACACACACACCTCTATCACACACACACACACACCTCTATCACACACACACACACCATCACATACACACACACCTCCTCACTCACACAGACCTCTATCACACACACACACACCTCCATCACATATACACACACACCTCCTCACTCACACACACACACACCTCCTCACTCACACACCTCCATCACATACACACACACACACACACACACACCTCCATCACAAACACACACCTCTCACACACACACACCCACCTCCTCACTCACACACACACACACCTCCATCACATACACACACACCTCACTCACAGACCTCTATCACACACACACACACCTCCATCACATATACACACCTCCTCACTCACACACCTCCATCACATACACACACACCTCCATCACAAACACACACCTCTCACACACACACACACACCTCCTCACTCACACACACCTCCATCACATACACACACCTCTATCACACACACACACCTCCATCAGCTCCCAGTGTCAGCAGCAGGGCAGGAAGGATATGGCTTGCTGAGTCTGTCCTCTGTCATCAGGGAGACACTGTGAGTGGCTGTGTGGATGAGCTCATCCAGCCTCCTCTCCTCTGCACTCAGCTCCTGAAGCTCCCTGCTCAGAGCATGGCTGGTCCTGACCAGAGTGCCCTCAGAGGTCAGGGTGCAACCCCTACACACACACACACACACACATTAGCACATGAACACCCTCCGCACTGTTGGCCCAGTGAGCTGGCTGGTTGCGTCAGACCTACATCCACTGGATGTTGTTCTTGGACTTCTTCTTGATGAGGTGCACTCCCTCCAGCACGTTGGTGATGTCGTACAGCCGCCTCTTCTGGACCTGCAGGGCCTGGGAAGCCTGGTTCAGGTCCAGCACACCATCCTGAGAGCGGGCTAGCAGCTGCACAAACTTGTGAGTGAGCAGACCCAGGGACGTGTCATAACGAGTCTTATCTGAAGGGGACTTGGGAGCTGGGGGACAGAGAGAGGGAACATCATAACCCTTTGTACTGCTGTGTCAGGGCTGCTGTGTCAGGGCTGCTGTGTCAGGGCTGCTGTGTCAGGGCTGCTGTGTCAGGGCTGCTGTGTTAGGACTGCTGTGTCAGGGCTGCTGTGTCAGGGCTGCTGTGTCAGGGCTGCTGTGTCAGGGCTGCTGTGTCAGGGCTGCTGTGTCAGTACTGCTGTGTTAGGACTGCTGTGTCAGTACTGCTGTGTCAGGAATGCTGTGTCAGGGCTGCTGTGTCAGGGCTGCTGTGTCAGGGCTGCTGTGTCAGGGCTGCTGTGTCAGGGCTGCTGTGTCAGGGCTGCTGTGTCAGGGCTGCTGTGTCAGGGCTGCTGTGTCAGGGCTGCTGTGTCAGTACTGCTGTGTTAGGGCTGCTGTGTCAGGGCTGCTGTGTTAGGAATGCTGTGTCAGTACTGCTGTGTCAGGGCTGCTGTGTCAGGGCTGCTGTGTTAGGAATGCTGTGTCAGGGCTGCTGTGTCAGGGCTGCTGTGTTAGGAATGCTGTGTCAGGGCTGCTGTGTCAGGGCTGCTGTGTCAGGGCTGCTGTGTCAGTACTGCTGTGTTAGGGCTGCTGTGTCAGTACTGCTGTGTCAGGACTGCTGTGTCAGTGCTACTGTGTCAGGGCACATGTTGCGGTAAGGTTAGGCTCTGCATTAAAGAGAATTCATTTGTTATAGGGCTTGTGGAAAGCAGTTAAATGTGGTCTACTTCCTACTTTGGACTGGCCCCAGCAAATATACATTTCACCTTAAGATAAGGCTTCATGTCTAAGGCAGAAATTGTGTTCAATTCCCTGTGGAGGCTCCAGGCTTACTTTTGGAGCTCCGTACAGAGGGGGTGTTCCGCCTGGCCTGGCCTGCCCGGCTGCTGGCCTCCATACCCAGCCTGGCTCCCTCCTCCAGCTGCAGTCGGCGCTTGGCCTGGGAACACACAGACCATCCCTTCAGACAGAGCATCAAACATGACCAGACAAATGTAGGGGTGGTATGGGGGGAGGAGCGAGACAGAGGGGGGAGAGACAAAGAGGGGGGAGGAGAGACCAAGACAGAAATGGTATGGGTGGAAGGAAAGATAGATATAGAGGAAGGAGAGAGAGATAGGAGAGACAGATGGGGGAAGGAGAGACAGAAGGACATGTGCACCTCTGTAGAAGCTCTACCCTTCATGGTAGAAGCTCTACTCAGACACCGTAACAGGAAGCTCTACATCACATTATCCATGAGGGGCAGCAGCCTGGAGCTCATGCTAACTGAATGAAGCCATTTAAAGCACAACCAACCCCCCTTCACACAGCTAGCTGAGCAGCTAACTACCTAGAAAGATCCATTTAACAGTTAGACAGACCTTAGTTAATTCACATGGTGGTTAGATGACTGTTAGTATAAATGCAGCAGCAGGGTACAGGGTTAGGGTACAGCAGAAGCATGGTACAGGGTTAGGGTACAGCAGAAGCATGGTACAGGGTTAGGGTACAGCAGAAGCATGGTACAGGGTTAGGGTACAGCAGCAGCAGCATGGTACAGGGTTAGGGCACAGGGTTAGGGCACAGGGTTAGGGCACAGGGTTAGGGCACAGGGTTAGGGCACAGGGTTAGGGCACAGGGTTAGGGCACAGGGTTAGGGCACAGGGTTAGGGCACAGGGTTAGGGCACAGGGTTAGGGCACAGGGTTAGGGCACAGGGTTAGGGCACAGGGTTAGGGCACAGGGTTAGGGCACAGGGTTAGGGCACAGGGTTAGGGCACAGGGTTAGGGCACAGGGTTAGGGCACAGGGTTAGGGCACAGGGTTAGGGCACAGGGTTAGGGCACAGCAGCATTATGGAGTCTCTCCATGTTACTGGAACAGGGTTAAATCATCCCAGCAGATGGATGTGATCAGGCGGACATGAAGCAGCAACATGGGGAAACCCGCCTCATGGGAACCCCGCCTCGTGGTCAACATTAACTCAGTATTAAAACATTTAAACCATATTTCACTGCTGGAGAAAGTTACAAAGAGACATTAATGTTACCGGGGGCCGCTCGAGCGTGTCCGCCTGTCCTGTCCGGTGAGATGAAGCAGGATCGGGGGTCGAGTACAGCAGACTGCTGCTGGGGTCAGGGACACCAACATTAGAGGTCCCGCAGAAAGGAGGTGATATTATCTGTCTGACTGTAGAAGCAGGATCTGTTATTAACACCGTGTCGATGGAGCCTGAAACATGGCGTCTGTCTGCCTTCCTCATCTGAATAACCTCCCTGTCACTTTGGCGCGTATTTCCACAAAAACTGCGATGATTCAACACAAAATAATCAAAGTAACTGTTATACCACCGTTTTGTATAACCGATCCATAGTCAATATTACATGTAAACTCATTAAAACTTGCAGATGTAACGGATTTAATCCTGTGGTCAGTTGGTCTGTCGCGGATCAAAATGGTTCCAGGAAGCTGCCAGGCCCTGCCGCGAGACTCAGATTTCCCGGGAAATTTTCAAACCCTATTTGCATCTCCTCTCTGATTGGTCAGCGTGCAAGTTACATATCCTCTGTGATTGGTCATCGTGCCAGCAACGGAGGGTCTGTGCGTGATGACGAAGGCGCTGATTTAAAGGACATTGTTGGAAATAAGTCATCGTTTTTAAACACTTTATTCTAGATCAATGCAAGGTTGACTAACTGAAGACGACGTTATGGTGTAGCTAATTTAATCATTTATCAAAATATGGTGATCGCAGAATATGTATTTTTAACAACAATGGTGGATTGGAAAGGAATTATATTTTATTACAGGTTTTTTCACACAAAAATCTATCATATTCCAATAATTTCTGTTTGGTGAGTTTACACAGAGCAATTATTGTGGAAAATATGAATTGTTTTAGTTAAACCTTACTTTCTATACTTCATAGACAATACTGTGGCAAATGTGTTTCCTTCGTCCTTCGATATAACTAAATCAATAAATCTCAACATTAGGAACATAACTAGTTTTGCCCATGGTACTCAACCACAAATTATTAACAATGTCTCTATAAACGGTAAACATGATCATGTATTCAGATGTATAAACCCAAGTGCCTGCTTGATGTAACACTGTTCAGCTCAGATCTTTCAAAACAACAACACTGAGGGCAACAGTACAACAAACTGACAAACAAATCTGATAAACATAATGCCAGCCACAGTCCCCAAGAATCACCAGGAGTCACCAGGAGTCACTAAGAATCACCAGGAGTCACCAGGAGTCCCCAAGAATCACCAGCAGTCACCAGGAGTCACCAGGAGTTACCAGGAGTCACCAGGAGTCCCCAAGAATCACCAGCAGTCACCAGGAGTCACCAGGAGTCCCCAAGAATCACCAGCAGTCACCAGGAGTCACCAGGAGTTACCAGGAGTCACCAGGAGTCCCCAAGAATCACCAGCAGTCACCAGGAGTTACCAGGAGTTACCAGGAGTCACTAAGAATCACCAGGAGTCACCAAGAGCCACCAGGAGTCACCAGGAGTCACCAGCAGTCACCAGCAGTCACCAGGAGTCACCAGGAGTCAGGCTAAACAGAGTTTCAGTCATCAAAAGTGATTTTCTTCCCCTGGAAGACCTGGATTTGGCTTCCCTGCAACTTCCTCTTCTTGCTCGCCTCCCATGACGGATGCAACGCCTGCTCAGGTGCATGATGGGAGGAACCTCTGCCACCCTGTTGCCTAGAGACACCTCCTCGCCCCCGGCCCCTCCCCCTCTCAGCAGAGTTGCTGTTGTGTGACTGGTGACCTGTGTCTCCGTGGTTACGACTGACCCCAGGGAAGGTGGGTGTCCTCCCTGCTCCCCTACCCTGCTTCTGAAACCTGGACTCTCCTCCTTCCAGGATTTGATTCTGAAAGCCTCCTCCCCTCCCCCGACTCCCTCCCCTCCCCCCTGATCCTCCCCTCCATCCCCCAGGTTGGATCTGCCCTCCCCTTCTGGACCCAGAGGAGAGGGAGGAACAGAAGACTGACTTCATCTTGGTGGCTCTAGAGTTCAGCCTGGACTCTTGTTCATCCAGCTCTTCCTGAGGAGGGCAGCTGAGGTCTGTTCCTGGCTCAGTCTTGCTCTCCTTCACTCCCTGAGGCGCACAACTGCTCCTCTTCTTCTTGAACTTCTGGACCTTTCCTAGGAAAAAGTTGTCGTCTTCACTTTCCTCTGACTGGGAGGACTGCTTACGGAAACGCTCCTCTGTGCTGTCGTCAAAGTACTCTTTCGCCTCCTCACCGGCAGATGACTCCAAGTCACTCTCTAGGTTCCTGCTGGCCTCCTCCTCCTCCTCCCCTGTGTTCTGGGCCTCTGTCTCAGTCCTGTGTGCTTTGAGGCTGGGTCTCTTCTGTGAGCCGGTTGTCTCTTTAACCTTGTGTGGTCGTAGGAGACAGTGTGTGTCTGTGTTCTGCACAGTCATGAGCTTGTGATCCAGAATATCTAACTGGACCTGAGGAAAAGTTTCAGCAGCACCTCTGTTCTCTGCTGATTCAGCAGCGGCATGCTTCCCCTCTTCTTCCTCCACCTCCTTCTTCCCCTCCTCCACCTCCTTCTTCCCCTCTTCCTCTACTACCTCCTCTTTCTCATCCTCCACCACCTTCTCATCCTTCTTCCCTTCCTCCTTTTCATCCTCCCTCACCTCCTCCTCCACCTCCTTGCATTCTACCTGCTCCTTGTCACACTCCTCCTCCTCCTCCACCACCTGGTTCTCCTCCATCTCCTCCTTCTTCTCCATGCCCTCTTGTTTTTCTGCATTACAGTCTTCTGATTGGTTTGTTGACATGTGAGGCTTCTCCTGGCTCCTCCCCGCCTGTGTTCCTGCTGCTGATTGGCTTGTTGACACGTGAGGCTTCTCCTGGCTCCTCCCCGCCTGTGTTCCTACTGCCTTCATTCTCTCCTCTTTGAAGGCCTTAACAGCAGCTTTGATGGCGTCTATCTTCTTTGTGAACTGTGGATGAGATGTGATGCGTGCTGTGGCTCGATCGCACAGCGTGGATGCAGGGTTTTTACAAACCTTCTCAAAGCTCAGGTTCCTCTGCAGGGCAGCTTTGGTAACCTGGGAAACACACAACATCATTAAACCAGAGCCATGCAGGGCTCAACAGCTACAATGACCATTTAAATACATTATCGTAATTATCCATACCCTCTCTCTCCCCCTCCCTGTCTCCCTGTCAGCAGGGTTTACCTGGTCTCTCTCCCTCCCTCTCCCTCTGTCAGTAGGGTTCACCTGGTCTGGTCCTCCCTCTCTCCCTCTCCCTCTGTCAGCAGGGTTCACCTGGTCAGGTTCACCTGGTCTGGTCCTCCCTCCCTCTGGTCCTCCCTCTCTCCCTCTCCCTCTGTCAGCAGGGTTCACCTGGTCTGGTCCTCCCTCTCTCCCTCTCCCTCTGTCAGCAGGGTTCACCTGGTCTCCCCCTTCCCTGTCAGCAGGGTTCACCTGGTCTCCCCCCTCCCCTCCCCACCTGGTCTGGTTTCAGTTCTTTCATGTGCTTGATTTCCTCCAGCATCCTGTCCACTCTTCTTCTGTTCCTGTCCAGGTCCTCCACAGATCCCTTCTTCTTCTTCAAGGCTGTGATCTGCCTCGTCATCTTCCTGATGACCAGCGCTCTCAGCCTCTTCACCTCCTTCCTCATCCTCACCACCTCATTGTTCAGGTTCAGAACATCTGGCTTCTTCTTGCTTTCTTCAGCTTGTTCTTTGGAGGACGACATCTGGATAAATAAAAGAGAAAAGACTCACGTTGAGAAATCTGTGTTTCAGCAGCAGAGTAATAGGTCTGATGCATCACTATCAATATGTGATACAGTCATTTGGTAAAATCCAATGCTGAAATGCCTTTTATTTAAAAAAAAAATGAATACAAAAGAATGTAAACATAGTTAATAACAAGGTTTTTGGTTCAGCTAGTTTGAGTTAATGTCCTTTAAAACGCATCAAAGGGCACAAGAAGCGTCTCTTTTTAGCTTGTTCGCATGTAAGCTCGTCATATCTATCATTTCATCCACATGTATTATCAGTGTTATATCTGCATCAGTTCAGATCCACATGTATTATCAGTGTTATATCTGCATCAGTTCAGATCCACATGTATTATCAGTGTTATATCTGCATCAGTTCAGATCCACATGTATTATCAGTGTTATATCTGCATCAGTTCAGGACAGAAACACTCTTTACTGTGTTGAATTGTAACAGAAAAACACATCATGAAGTTTAAACCGCAACAAACGTGGCTGAACAAGCATGGGAGAATGTTGTAGCAAGATTTCAATGATCGTACCAGTATATAAAAATACCAGAGGTGACAGAAAACAATATTTACACACATTTACCGAGCTAGCTGTATAAACTTTGCAGAACTTGCCTTTCAGTTTGGAGTCATAAGTTAAAAACAGAAATCTGGTAAAAATCTTGTCGAACACTAAGCAACCATTTTCCCGACGTTGGCACGTCACTCCTACGTCACTACGTCATTGCGTCACTTCCACGTCACTACGTCAATGGCGTTTGACAGCGTCTCGTGAAAGGGGCGGGGCCTTCCTCCGTGTTTTGATTTATTTCTTTGTTTCATGTGAAAAAATCAACAACAATGGAGTCTATCTGAAGACATGTTCATACTGTGTCCATATCTGTGTCCATATTCCTGATAAGAAGACTGAACCCAGACCTGGAGGATGAAGCGGCGCCAAGCGGACTGCAGCAAACTGCGAAGACCGTTAAAACGGAACCGAATCAGCGAGAGTCTCTATAGCAGGTAGGAGGAAGAACATGGCTGACAGATACCAGCTGCTGTGTGTGTGGTTCTGTCAGGTGTGTGTGTGGTTCTGTCAGGTGTGTGTGTGGTTCTGTCAGGTGTGTGTGTGGTTCTGTCAGGTGTGTGTGTGGTTCTGTCAGGTGTGTGGTCCTGTCAGGCGTGTGTGTGGTTCTGTCAGGTGTGTGTGTGGTTCTGTCAGGTGTGTGTGTGGTTCTGTCAGATGTGTGTGTGGTTCTGTCAGGTGGGTTTGTGGTTCTGTCAGGTGTGTGTGTGGTTCTGTCAGGTGTGTGTGTGGTTCTGTCAGGTGTGTGGTCCTGTCAGGCGTGTGTGTGGTTCTGTCAGGTGTGTGTGTGGTTCTGTCAGGTGTGTGTGTGGTTCTGTCAGATGTGTGTGTGGTTCTGTCAGGTGGGTTTGTGGTTCTGTCAGGTGTGTGTGTGGTTCTGTCAGGTGTGTGTGTGGTTCTGTCAGGTGTGTGTGTGGTTCTGTCAGGTGTGTGGTCCTGTCAGGCGTGTGTGTGGTTCTGTCAGGTGTGTGTGTGGTTCTGTCAGATGTGTGTGTGTGGTTCTGTCAGGTGTGTGTGGTTCTGTCAGGTGGGTGTGTGGTTCTGTCAGGTGTGTGTGGTTCTGTCAGGTGTGTGTGTGGTTCTGTCAGGTGTGTGGTCCAGTCAGGTGTGTGGTCCAGTCAGGTGTGTGTGTGGTTCTGTCAGATGTGTGTGTGGTTATGTCAGGTGTGTGTGGTTCTGTCAGGTGGGTGTGTGGTTCTGTCAGGTGTGTGTGTGGTTCTGTCAGGTGTGTGTGTGGTTCTGTCAGATGTGTGTGTGGTTCTGTCAGATGTGTGTGTGGTTCTGTCAAGTGTGTGTGTGGTTCTGTCAGGTGTGTGGTCCAGTCAGGGTTGTGTGTTTTTTTCAGGTGGGTGTGGTTCTGTCAGGTGGGTGTGGTTCTGTCAGGTGTGTGTGGTAATGTGAGGTGTGTGTGTGGTTCTGTCAGGTGTGTGTGGTTCTGTCAGGTGTGTGTGGGGTTCTGTCTGTGTCTCTGTCTGTCTGTGTGTCTGTCTGTCTGTCTGTGTGTGTCTGGATCTGATTCTTAAGAGATTTGATGAACTGAAGGATGCTTGTAATGTTGATGTTGTGAAAGTCACCCAGCTAACTTTGAATTTGGAGCTAATTAGTGAACTTGCCCAGACTCGTGGTCAGATCATGGCTCAAGTCCAGACATGTCTGAATTCAGCCAACTAATATTTTAGAATATGACCTGACATTACTGAAGTTCTGGAACAGAAGGATTTCTACCAAACCAATGAACAAAGCTCACCTGTACACATGTGATCAGACTGGAGGTCAAACTAACACTCCACATCCCAGATGTCACACCTGAAGACAGCTGCTGTACACCTGAAGACAGCTGCTGTACACCTGAAGACAGCTGCTGTACACCTGAAGACAGCTGCTGTACACCTGAAGACAGCTGCTGTACACCTGAAGACAGCTGCTGTACACCTGAAGACAGCTGCTGTACACCTGAAGACAGCTGCTGTACACCTGAAGACAGCTGCTGTACACCTGAAGACAGCTGCTGTACACCTGAAGACAGCTGCTGTACACCTGGTTTTTATCTAATTCCAGATATCTTCTTTGTGTCTCCCTCTCCTCCCCCTCTCCTCCCCCTCTCCTCCCCCTCTCCTCCCTCTCCTCCCTCTCCTCCCTCTCCTCCCTCTCCTCCCCCTCTCCTCCCCCTCTCCTCCCTCTCCTCCACCTCTCCTCCCCCTCTCCTCCCTCTCCTCCCTCTCCTCCCCCTCCTTCTCCAGCACGTTCCTGTATATTAAGTTCCTGGTGGTGTGGCTGTTAGTGCTGCTGGCTGACTTTGTGCTGGAGTTCAGGTTTGAGTACCTGTGGCCCTTCTGGCTGTTCATCCGCAGTGTCTACGACTCCTTCAGATACCAGGGTCTGGTGAGTGTGTGTGTGTGTGAGTGAGTGTGTGTGTTTATTTACTGACCCTCAGAGCGTCAGTAAATAAAACACACTAGAGTACACAAAACCTTGTAGAGTTCTGATATCATGTTTTATATATTTGATATATATATATATATTTGTCTCTCTCCCCCCCTCCCTCCCTCTCTCTCCCCCCTCCCTCCCTCTCTCCCTCTTTCCCTCCCTCTCTCCATCCCCCTCTCTCCCTCCCTCCCCCCCCTCCCTCTCTCTCCTCCCTCCCTCCCTCCCCCCTCCCTCTCTCTCCTCCCTCCCTCCCTCCTCCCTCCCTCTCTCCTCCAGGCGTTCTCAGTGTTCTTTGTGTGTGTTGCGTTCACGTCTGACATCATCTGCCTGCTCTTCATTCCCGTCCAATGGCTGTTCTTTGCTGCCAGCACCTATGTGTGGGTTCAGTACGTCTGGCACACCGGTAAGTCAAGATGGCTGCTGACAACGACTGTAGAATAATCATCCCAGAAGGATTCTTGTCGTCTTTCTTGTCAAATCTTTCATGGTGCCTGTTTCTTCAGAGGGTCAATAGTGAACTTAGCTAGTAACATAGCTGGTACAGCAGGTGTCAGTAGCGTGTCAGTAGAGTGTCAGTAGCATGTAGCTGGTACAGCAGGTGTCAGTAGCGTGTCAGTAGCGTGTAACTGGTCCAGCAGGTGTCAGTAACGTGTCAGTAGCGTGTCAGTAGCATGTAGCTGGTCCAGCAGGTGTCAGTAGCGTGTCAGTAGCATGTAGCTGGTCCAGCAAGTGTCAGTAGCGTGTCAGTAGCGTGTCAGTAGCATGTAGCTGGTCCAGCAAGTGTCAGTAGTGTGTCAGTAGCATGTCAGTAGCATGTAGCTGGTCCAGCAGGTGTCAGTAGCGTGTCAGTAGCATGTAGCTGGTCCAGCAAGTGTCAGTAGCGTGTCAGTAGCGTGTCAGTAGCATGTAGCTGGTCCAGCAGGTGTCAGTAGCGTGTCAGTAGCGTGTCAGTAGCATGTAGCTGGTCCAGCAAGTGTCAGTAGCGTGTCAGTAGCGTGTCAGTAGCATGTAGCTGGTCCAGCAAGTGTCAGTAGCGTGTCAGTAGCATGTAGCTGGTCCAGCAGGTGTCAGTAGCGTGTCAGTAGCGTGTCAGTAGCAAGTAGCTGGTCCAGCAGGTGTCAGTAACGTGTCAGTAGCATGTAGCTGGTCCTGCAGGTGTGTGACCTGTGTCTCCTGATGTCTACAGAGAGAGGAGTCTGTCTTCCCACTGTGTCTCTGTGGATTCTGTTCGTCTACATCGAAGCTGCCGTCCGCTTCAAAGATCTGAAGAACTTTCATGTGGACCTGTGTCGACCCTTTGCTGCTCACTGGTAAACCAGCAGGGAATTCATTTACATGTAGTCATTCATCAGACGCTCTTATCCAGAGCGACTTCCAGCAGGTGCAGAGTACTGAAGCCATCTGAGGCAGGGAGGGTGAAGCCATCTGAGGCAGGGAGGGTGAAGCCATCTGAGGCAGGGAGGGTGAAGCCATCTGAGGCAGGGAGGGTGAAGCCATCTGAGGCAGCCACCTGAACATCCTTTCCTGTTAGTAGTGAGTTCCTGTCTGTGTCTCGGTCATGCAGATGTTGTCCCTGTCCTCCTCCTCAGTATCGGCTACCCTGTGGTGACGCTGGGCTTCGGCTTCAAGAGCTACGTCAGCTATAAGATGCGCCTGCGGAAGCAGAAGGAAGTGCAGAAGGAGAACGAGTTCTACATGCAGCTGCTGCAGCAGGCTTTACCTGCAGAACAACACATGCTGCAGAGACAGGAGAGGGAGGCAGAGGAGGGTGAGGAAAACACACACACATGCTGCAGAGGAGGGTGAGGAACACACACACACACACACACATGCTGCAGAGGAGGGTGAGGAACACACACACACACACACATGCTGCAGAGGAGGGTGAGGAACACACACACACACACACATGCTGCAGAGGAGGGTGAGGAACACACACACACACACACATGCTGCAGAGGAGGATGAGGAACACACACACACTAACACACATGCTGCAGAGGAGGGTGAGGAAAACACACACACACACATGCTGAAGAGGAGGGTGAGGAACACACACACACACACACACATGCTGCAGAGGAGGATGAGGAACACACACACACACACATGCTGCAGAGGAGGATGAGGAACACACACACACACACACACATGCTGCAGAGGAGGGTGAGGAAAACACACACACACACATGCTGAAGAGGAGGGTGAGGAACACACACACACACACACACACATGCTGAAGAGGACGGTGAGGAACACACACATCTCACTAACCTAGCTGTCTCACACACACCTGACCAACCTCATCTAACCTGTTCCCTCCTTCCTGTTTCCCAGCTGCCCTATCGAGAGGCTTGTCTGAGGTCGACCCGCCCCCAGTCTCCCAGAATGGAGCCCCGCCCACCAGGAAGACTGTGTGTGTTGTATTAGCAGAGCAGGAGGGGGGAGGGAAGGAGCGAGATAAGAAACAGCAGCTCACTGGAGTCAACAACAACAGCACCATGACCCCCCCTGTGGAAGCCAGACTGTCAGAGACAGAGTACATGGAGAGTAGCGGGGGGGGCAGGAGGCTCAACAACGACCTCTCAGGAGAGCACACGCCCTCCGAGCACATGCCCCCGAGGGAGGAAGGGGGGGGAGGGGCTAAGAACTACAAAAACTCCAGCGGAGGGGGTGTGGCTAACTCATCTCCGCACAACCACAGCTCCACCAATGGGAGCGTGCCATTGGCCAGTAGGAATGACAAGAAGCAGAAGTGTTCTGGGAGAGGCGGAGCCATGCAGAAGGACCCTGTGGAGAACTGCATCAACAATCAACTGGCCAAGCCTGAGGCCCTGACGAGGTAAGACAGCAGCCAGCAGGGTTATACTGCAGCCAGCAGGGTTATACTGCAGCCAGCAGGGTTATACTGCAGCCAGCAGGGTTATACTGCAGCCAGCAGGGTTATACTGCAGCCAGCAGGGTTATACTGCAGCCAGCAGGGTTATACTGCAGCCAGCAGGGTTATACTGCAGCCAGCAGGGTTATACTGCAGCCAGCAGGGTTATACTGCAGCCAGCAGGGTTATACTGCAGCCAGCAGGGTTATACTGCAGCCAGCAGGGTTATACTGCAGCCAGCAGGGTTATACTGCAGCCAGCAGGGTTATACTGCAGCCAGCAGGGTTATACAGCAGTCAGCAGGGTTATACTGCAGCCAGCATGGTTATACAGCAGCCAGCAGGGTTATACTGCAGTCAGCAGGGTTATACTGCAGCCAGCAGGGTTATACTGCAGCCAGCAGGGTTATACTGCAGCCAGCAGGGTTATACTGCAGTCAGCAGGGTTATACAGCAGCCAGCAGGGTTATACTGCAGCCAGCAGGATTATACTGCAGCCAGCAGGGTTATACTGCAGCCAGCAGGGTTATACTGCAGCCAGCAGGGTTATACTGCAGCCAGCAGGGTTATACAGCAGCCAGCAGGGTTATACTGCAGTCAGCAGGGTTATACAGCAGCCAGCAGGGTTATACTGCATCCAGCAGGGTTATACTGCAGCCAGCAGGGTTATACAGCAGCCAGCAGGGTTATACTGCAGTCAGCAGGGTTATACAGCAGCCAGCAGGGTTATACTGCAGCCAGCAGGGTTATACTGCAGCCAGCAGGGTTATACTGCAGCCAGCAGGATTATACTGCAGCCAGCAGGGTTATACAGCAGTCAGCAGGGTTATACAGCAGTCAGCAGGGTTATACAGCAGTCAGCAGGGTTATACAGCAGTCAGCAGGGTTATACAGCAGTCAGCAGGGTTATACAGCAGTCAGCAGGGTTATACAGCAGTCAGCAGGGTTATACAGCAGCCAGCAGGGTTATACAGCAGTCAGCAGGGTTATACAGCAGTCAGCAGGGTTATACAGCAGTCAGCAGGGTTATACAGCAGTCAGCAGGGTTATACAGCAGCAGGGAGCACCAGGGAGTCGACCCTGTAGCAGACTTGGCTGGCAGGTTAGACGATGGCAGGATGGATAGAATATTCCAGAGGGAAGAAGGACAGTTTGCAGTTCCTGTGTGTGTCCCAGACTGGATCAGGATGTGAGGCGTCTGAAGGCCGAGCTCCAGACCAGCAGACAGACTGAAGCAGACCTGAGAGCTCAGCTGACCTCACAGACTCTGCAGGACCGAAGTCTGCAGGCTGAACTCAACCAGCTCAGACTGGACAATGAACTGCTGCAGAGCAAGTGAGCACACTCACACACACACACACACACATACACACACACACACACATTTACATTATATTTATTCATTTAGCAGACGCTTTTATCCAAAGCGGGGCTTGATCTCACAACCTTCCGATCATGAAGCCAACGCCTTAAACATTGAGCCATCTAACCCCCCCATACTGGCATACACACACTCACACACACTTACACACACACACACTCTCACTCACAATCACACACACTCTCTCTCACTTTCACACATACTCTGTCACACACTTTCTCCCACACACACCCCCAGTCTTCTAAACCTTGTTCCAGACACACCTGTTCAGACCCATGTTGTAGAGACACCAGTGGACAGAGTGTGTGTGTGTGTGTGTGCAGGCTCCACAGTGCTGTGCAGGCCAGGCAGAAGGACAGGCAGATGGTGTCCCAGCTGGAGAAGAGACTGAAGGGGGAGCAGGAAGCTCGCTGCCTCGCTGACAGACAGCTGGCTGACCACAGGAAGAGGAAGAAGATGGAGGATGCCTCTGCTGCCAGGGCTGCTGCTAGCAGGTACACACACACTACACACTACACACTACACACTACACACTACACACTACACACTACACACTACACACACTACACACTACACACTACACACACTACACACTACACACACTACACACTACACACGCTACACGCTACACACTACACACTACACACACTACACACTACACACGCTACACACTACACACGCTACACGCTACACGCTACACGCTACACGCTACACGCTACACGCTACACGCTACACGCTACACACTACACACTACACACTACACACTACACACTACACACTACACACTACACACACTACACACTACACACTACACACTACACACTACACACTACACACACTACACACTACACACTACACACTACACACTACACACTACACACACTACACACTACACACACTACACACTACACACTACACACTACACACGCTACACGCTACACGCTACACGCTACACGCTACACACTACACACACTACACACTACACACTACACACTACACACTACACACACTACACACTACACACGCTACACGCTACACGCTACACGCTACACGCTACACGCTACACGCTACACACTACACACTACACACTACACACACTACACACTACACACGCTACACACGCTACACACGCTACACGCTACACGCTACACAGGCTACACGCTACACGCTACACGCTACACGCTACACGCTACACGCTACACACTACACACTACACACTACACACTACACACTACACACACTACACACTACACACTACACACTACACACGCTACACGCTACACACTACACACTACACACTACACACACTACACACTACACACTACACACTACACACGCTACACGCTACACACTACACACTACACACTACACACTACACACTACACACACTACACACACATTACACAAACTACACACTACACACTACACACACTACACACACTACACACTACACACACTACACACACTACACACACTACACACTACACACTACACACTACACACTACACACTACACACTACACACGCTACACGCTACACACTACACACTACACACTACACACTACACACTACACACTACACACACTACACACACATTACACAAACTACACACTACACACTACACACACTACACACACTACACACTACACACTACACACTACACACTACACACTACACACTACACACACTACACACACATTACACAAACTACACACTACACACTACACACACTACACACTACACACACTACACACTACACACACTACACACTACACACACTACACACTACACACTACACACTACACACACTACACCCAGGGCTGTGGCTCTGGCTGCTGCCAGCAGGTACACACACACCACACACACTACACCCACACACACACCATACACACACTACACACTCATACACACACGCCATACACACTACACACACACACCACACACATTACACACACACCATACACACACTACACACTCACACTACACACACACACACTACACACACACATGCCACAAACACTACACACACACGCCACGCACACACACACACACCATACACACTACACACCATGACTCTGACTGACTTTCTCCCTCTCCCTCTCAGGGGTGAGTGTACTGACTCTCTCTCCCCCTCCTAGGGGTGAGTGTACTGACTCTCTCTCTCCCTCCTAGGGGTGAGTGTACTGACTCTCCCTCCCCCTCCTAGGGGTGAGTGTACTGACTCTCTCTCTCCCTCCTAGGGGTGAGTGTACTGACTCTCTCCCCCTCTCAGGGGTGAGTGTACTGACTCTCTCTCCCTCTCAGGGGTGAGTGTACTGACTCTCTCTCCCTCCCAGGGGTGAGTGTACTGACTCTCTCTCCCTCCCAGGGGTGAGTGTACTGACTCTCTCTCCCTCCCAGGGGTGAGTGTACTGACTCTCTCTCCCTCTCAGGGGTGAGTGTACTGACTCTCTGAGAGCTCGAATCAGAGAGCTGGAGAACGAGTGGAAGAAGCTGTCCATGGACACCAAGCTGAAGGAAGATCTCATCAGGGACCTGGAGGGGAAGGTTCAGGTCAGCAGCAACATCCATCTTACATCCATCCTACAGACACCCTACATCCATCCTACATCCATCAACTTGTATTTGTATAGCCCTTTTTACAAGCAATGTCACAGAGGGCTTCACATATGCCCATAGAACTGTCCCTCAACCAACTTAAACCCTCAAGGAAGACAAGGAAAAACTCCCAGAAAAACTCAAAAAGAATTGCAGAATCCTTGAAAGGAGCAGTTCAGTGAGGGATCCCCTCCTCCAGGGACGGTTGGAGAAAGTGAAGAGCAGAACACAGACTAAACAGTCATATCTCTCTAGAGAGTTAATAAGTTGTTGAAACATCTATACTCAATGCTCAACTTGGGTCTGAGGTAGCACAAAGTCAGTTTAGGCAGCCACTGGGCTTGGGCCACTGGGCCCTACATCCATCTTACAGACATCCTACATCCATCTTACAGACACCCTACATCCATCTTACAGACACCCTACATCCATCTTACAGACATCCTACATCCATCTTACAGACATCCTAAATCCATCCTACAGACACCTTACATCCATCCTACAGACATCCTACATCCATCTTACAGACACCTTACATCCATCCTACATCCATCCTACAGACATTCTACATCCATCCTACACTCACTCAATGCTGGCATGCTTATTTGCCTTTCTTGTTGTAGTTCATGTTGTTCCTATCATCTATTCTTTCCTCCTCTTCCTCCTCTCTCCCCTTCCTCCTCTCTCCTCTTCCTCCTCTCTCCCCTTCCTCCTCTCTCCCCTTCCTCCTCTCTCCCCTTCCTCCTCTCTCCCCTTCCTCCTCTCTCCCCTTCCTCCTCTCTCCTCTTCCTCCTCTCTCCCCTTCCTCCTCTCTCCTCTTCCTCCTCTCTCCCCTTCCTCCTCTCTCCTCTTCCTCCTCTCTCCCCTTCCTCCTCTCTCCTCTTCCTCCTCTCTCCCCTTCCTCCTCTCTCCCCTTCCTCCTCTCTCCCCTTCCTCCTCTCTCCCCTTCCTCCTCTCTCCTCTTCGTCCTCTCTCCTCTTCCTCCTCTCTCCTCTTCCTCCTCTCTCCCCTTCCTCCTCTCTCCTCTTCCTCCTCTCTCCCCTTCCTCCTCTCTCCTCTTCCTCCTCTCTCCCCTTCCTCCTCTCTCCTCTTCCTCCTCTCTCCTTTTCCTCCTCTCTCCTCTTCCTCCTCTCTCCCCTTCCTCCTCTCTCCCCTTCCTCCTCTCTCCCCTTCCTCCTCTCTCCCCTTCCTCCTCTCTCCTCTTCCTCCTCTCTCCTCTTCCTCCTCTCTCCTCTTCCTCCTCTCTCCCCTTCCTCCTCTCTCCCCTTCCTCCTCTCTCCCCTTCCTCCTCTCTCCCCTTCCTCCTCTCTCCCCTTCCTCCTCTCTCCCCTTCCTCCTCTCTCCTCTTCGTCCTCTCTCCTCTTCCTCCTCTCTCCCCTTCCTCCTCTCTCCTCTTCGTCCTCTCTCCTCTTCCTCCTCTCTCCTCTTCCTCCTCTCTCCCCTTCCTCCTCTCTCCCCTTCCTCCTCTCTCCCCTTCCTCCTCTCTCCCCTTCCTCCTCTCTCCCCTTCCTCCTCTCTCCCCTTCCTCCTCTCTCCCCTTCCTCCTCTCTCCCCTTCCTCCTCTCTCCCCTTCCTCCTCTCTCCTCTTCCTCCTCTCTCCTCTTCCTCCTCTCTCCTTTTCCTCCTCTCTCCTCTTCCTCCTCTCTCCCCTTCCTCCTCTCTCCCCTTCGTCCTCTCTCCCCTTCCTCCTCTCTCCTCTTCCTCCTCTCTCCTCTTCCTCCTCTCTCCCCTTCCTCCTCTCTCCCCTTCCTCCTCTCTCCTCTTCGTCCTCTCTCCCCTTCCTCCTCTCTCCCCTTCGTCCTCTCTCCCCTTCCTCCTCTCTCCTCTTCGTCCTCTCTCCCCTTCCTCCTCTCTCCCCTTCCTCCTCTCTCCCCTTCCTCCTCTCTCCTCTTCCTCCTCTCTCCTCTTCGTCCTCTCTCCTCTTCCTCCCCAGGAGCTTCATAAGTACAAGGAGAATGAGAAGGACACAGAGGTGCTGATGGCAGCCCTATCAGCCATGCAGGATAAGACTCAGCACCTGGAGAACAGCCTGAGTGCTGAGACCAGGATCAAGCTGGATCTGTTCTCTGCCCTGGGAGACGCCAGGAGACAGCTGGAGATCGCTCAAGGTTCCTCTCCCTCCGCACTGTTCACCTGTCCTCAGTAGAACCATTCTGACCTTCACACTTGTTCCTAACATCATCAGAGTCCTTCCTATTCCATCACTATTTGAAGTCAAGTGTGTCATGCAGCATTATGACTTCCTGTTAGATGATCTTTAACTCCTCTGGTGTTTCCTCCAGGCCAGAGCCACCAGAGGGAGCAGGAGATTGCAGACCTGAAGCAGAAGATAGCAGAGGT
>CM059334.1:11321400-11326400 GCA_030340685.1 Protosalanx chinensis | reverse complement strand
TCCAGTTGTCCTGTCTGGTGTCTAAAAGGTACGATGCAACATTAGCAGCTGGGATGTATTTCCTTAGTAAACATGGCTGCCACACACTATGTTCAGCGGCTGTTACAGTCATGGATGTGAACTCAGCTGGGAATGTTTTTATTAGTTTTGAAGTGCTGAATGTTTGGTTTGATCCTCATCCACATCATCGTCAGGTGTCTGTGGATGTTGGTCATGTTATTCTTTTGTGTTTTCGCCAGCCTGTTTCAGAGGAAACATCAAAAACACTTAGATTCACTATGACAGATTCATGGTGTTAATCGTGCATTTTATTTATTCGTAACAAGTATTTAGTTCCCTCTGCCAGTGGCTCTTCTTCATATAGTTACGTTCTGTTTAGTTGTACTCTTGATCTTATATGCAGGGAGGTGAAGGGTTATTTTGGGATGTTCCCTGATCTGACGTGTTGTGCTCTCAACAGTATTTATGTGGATCACAGTGATTTGGTTCTGAAGTTCTTTTCAGTCTCGTTGAAGATAGGATGTCAGGGACAGAGTTCTGGGTTCATCTTTGAATTGTTCTACCATGTTGAGTTTCTTTTTCAGAGTGAGATCTCTCACTGTTGTTATCACCTGGATTAAAACATTGCAAGTAACAGTATTGTGGTTATCAGAAGGATAAAAAAATGTACAGATATCAGTATTGTGGTTATCATCTGGATTAAAACATTTCATTTCAAATCTATTTACGTTGAGGATTGAGCGACTAATTAAACACAATGGCCACTAGATGGCGACGTTAATACTGAGTATCAATTGAGGTTAAAACGGTATATTTATTAAATTAATTAAGAACGTATTTATGAAAGTAGATTTAACTATCTGTGAATATCAAACTAAAGTGAAGTGGTTTCTAAATTATCTCGTTATTCATATTATGTGAACTGAAATATTATTAAGGCCCTCGTTTTGAAAGGAAAGCGTTAAATGAATTGGTGCTGGGTTCAAAGTTCACTAAATCTGGAGTGACCCTCATTTAGTCACTTAGCATACGCTCACACACACACGGAGCAGCGGGCAGGTCAAACACACACACACACGGAGCAGCGGGCAGGTCAAACACACACACACACGGAGCAGCGGGCAGGTCAAACACACACACACACACACACACGGAGCAGCGGGCAGGTCAAACACACACACACACACCTCCCCATGATGGACGCCCTGCAGACAGCTGGAAGATCCCTGCTCAGAAGTCGCAATACCGTTAAACAGTCGTGGAACTCAAGCAGACATCAAAGTAAGTTTGGAAGATTTCTTTAACAACACATGAAAGCTGTAAGTATGAAGTATCTCCATCAACACGAGGTCAGACCTGCTGTGCTGATCCACCACACTTGTCATGAATCTTATCTAAACACATTATTAACTCTTTTATTCTCTATATTGAAAAAAAAAGTATAATCTTGACGCGGAGACCTTCTACCACTAAACTGTATGAAGGTGTTTTATATTCAGTAATTCTGTAACTCTCATTACTCAACTGTGTTGGTAAATTGTTAGTAAATGACAAACGTTATTTTCCTGGACAAAGAGCCAGTTAAAATCCTTCCAATAGCAAAGGAGCAGGTGTGTAAGTCTGTTTTCCAGTAGGTAAGGAGACCTGGCCACAGCACTGAGGGGGGGGAGGGGGGGGGGGGTAGTAGTACTACTTATCTCAGTAACTATGACAACAGGCCAGGAATGTGGCAGGTCAGTTACCCACCCCAGTCTGTGTTCAGGTGTTCTGTGTTCAGGTGTTCTGTGTTCAGGTGTTCTGTGTTCAGGTGTTCTGTGTTCAGGTGTTCTGTGTTCAGGTGTTCAGGTGTTCTGTGTTCAGGTGTTCTGTGTTCAGGTGTTCTGTTTCAGGTGTTCAGGTGTTCTGTGTTCAGGTGTTCTGTGTTCAGGTGTTCTGTGTTCAGGTGTCCTGTGTTCAGGTGTTCTGTGTTCAGGTGTTCAGGTGTTCTGTTTCAGGTGTTCAGGTGTTCTGTGTTCAGGTGTTCTGTGTTCAGGTGTTCAGGTGTTCTGTGTTCAGGTGTTCAGGTGTTCTGTGTTCAGGTGTTCAGGTGTTCTGTGTTCAGGTGTTCAGGTGTTCTGTGTTCAGGTGTTCAGGTGTTCAGGTGTTCTGTGTTCAGGTGTTCTGTGTTCAGGTGTTCTGTGTTCAGGTGTTCTGTGTTCAGGTGTTCAGGTGTTCAGTGTTCAGGTGTTCAGGTGTTCTGTGTTCAGGTGTTTAGGTGTTCTGTGTTCAGGTGTTCTGTGTTCAGGTGTTCTGTCTTCAGGTGTTCTGTGTTCAGGTGTTCTGTCTTCAGGTGTTCTGTGTTCAGGTGTTCTGTGTTCAGGTGTTCTGTGTTCAGGTGTTCTGTCTTCAGGTGTTCTGTGTTCAGTGTTCAGGTGTTCTGTGTTCAGGTGTTCAGGTGTTCTGTGTTCAGGTGTTCTGTGTTCAGTGTTCAGGTGTTCAGTGTTCAGGTGTTCAGGTGTTCTGTGTTCAGGTGTTCAGGTGTTCTGTGTTCAGGTGTTCAGGTGTTCAGGTGTTCTGTGTTCAGGTGTTCAGTGTTCTGTGTTCAGGTGTTCTGTGTTCAGGTTGGATGGAAGTGAAGTTGATGTCAAACTGAGAAGGTTTTCCTCTGAGTTGTTCCTCATGTGGGAGTTTTCTCACTTGTTGTAGATGATGTTTGAACCCAAAACCCTTCTGATATGATCAGGATCGTTTCAAGGCTGGGCGAGGGCCCCAGCTGTGTGTGTGAGACAGAGAGAGAGAGAGACACACACACACACACACAGAGTGAGAGAGAGCGAGAGCCTTGAAGGTCAAATTCTAAGTAATGTTATGAAGCTTCTTATCTATGTGATCCTGCGTTAGACCCAGAGGAAGTGTCTTTGTAAACAGTTAGAGGGTCAAGGACAGGCTGATAAGGAGAGGAGAGAGAGACAGGCAGGATGAGAGAGAGAGATGCACAGCCTGTCTCTCTACTCCACAGCCTGTCTCTCTACACCACAGCCTGTGTCTCTCTACTCCACAGCCTGTCTCTCTACTCCACAGCCTGTCTCTCTTCCCCACAGCCTGTCTCTCTACTCCACAGCCTGTCTCTCTTCCCCAGAGCCTGTCTCTCTACTCCACAGCCTGTCTCTCTACTCCACAGCCTGTCTCTCTACTCCACAGCCTGTCTCTCTTCCCCACAGCCTGTCTCTCTACTCCACAGCCTGTCTCTCTACTCCACAGCCTGTCTCTCTTCCCCACAGCCTGTCTCTCTACTCCACAGCCTGTCTCTCTACTCCACAGCCTGTCTCTCTACTCCACAGCCTGTCTCTCTACTCCACAGCCTGTCTCTCTACTCCACAGCCTGTCTCTCTACTCCACAGCCTGTCTCTCTACTCCACAGCCTGTCTCTCTTCCCCACAGCCTGTCTCTCTACTCCACAGCCTGTCTCTCTACTCCACAGCCTGTCTCTCTACTCCACAGCCTGTCTCTCTTCCCCACAGCCTGTCTCTCTACTCCACAGCCTGTCTCTCTTCTCTAGAACAGAGCAGTGATTCTGGTGTGTTTCTTCCCAGAGCTGCCAGAGAACTGGACCGACACCCGAGAGACTATTGTGGATGGGATGACCTTAACCTCCGCCACCTGGGCATGACTCTGGTGGACCAGCCTAAAGGGGAGGAGCTGTCTGCAGCAGCGGTCAAGAGGATTGTTGCCATGGTGAGACATTCTGTCGCTCAGGAAGTGATGTTGTTGTGGTCTGCTTTCAAAGTCACCTTGAGACGTCGTCAACGATTCAGTCTCATTCATGCGGTTGTGTGTGTGTGTGTGTGTGTGTGTGTGCGCCCCCCTGGTGTGTGTGTACGCAGGTGAAGGCCAGTGGGAAGAAGCCCCCCAAAGTGTCTCTCAGAGTGTCTCCTCAGGGTCTCGCTGTGTTCCACTGCGTCAACAATCAGCTTCTGGAGAACATCTCCATATACAGGTATGACAGTGTGTGTGACAGTGTGTGTGACAGTGTGTGTGACAGTGTGTGTGACAGTGTGTGTGACAGTGTGTGTGACAGCGTGACAGTGTGTGTGAGAGTGTGTGTTCCCTTCAGTGTTTAACCCCTCTCCATGTTGCCCTCTGACCTGTTAGAATATCTTACTGTACAGCAGACAGGCTGCATGTTAAGGTTTTTGCCTACATCAGTCAGAACACCTTCAACGGGACCCTGGAGTGTCATGCTTACCTCTGTTCCAAGAGGAGAGTGGTGAGTTTACACCTCCCTCACCTCCCCCCTACACCCCCCCTCACCTCCCTCACCTCCCCCTTCACCCCCCTCACCTCCCCCTTCACCTCCCCCTTCACCCCCCCTCACCTCCCTCACCTCCCCCTTTCGCCTCCCTCACCTCCCCCTTCACCTCCCTCACCTCCCTCCCTCACCTCCTTCCCTCCCTGATGTAATCACTGTTGACCTTTCAACGCACCTCTGATCTCACTGATAATCAGCTACAGTGGAGCAAAAAATAATAATACCCTGTCTGTCTGTCTCTCTCTCTCTTCTCTCTCTGTCTCTCTCTCTGTCTCCTCTCCTCCTCTGTCTCTCTCTCTCTCTCTCTCTCTCTCTGTCTCTCTCTCTGTCTCTCTGTCTGTCTCTCTCTCTCTCTCTCTCTCTCTCTCTCTCTCTCTCTCTGTCCTCTCTGTCTCTCTCTCTCTCTGTCTCTCTCTCTCTCTTTCCCTCTCTCTCTGTCTCTCTGTCTCTCTCTCTCTCTCTCTCTGTCTCTCTCTCCTCTCTCTGTCTCTCTGTCTCTCTGTCCTCTCTCTCTCTCTCTCTGTCTCTCTCTCTGTCTCTCTCTCTCTTTCCCTCTCTCTCTCTCTCTCTCTGTCTCTCTGTCTCTCTCTCTCTCTCTGTCTCTCTCTCTCTCTCTGTCCTCTCTCTCTCTCTGTCTCTCTCTCTCTTTCCCTCTCTCTCTGTCTCTCGGTGTCTCTCTCTCTCTGTCTCTCTCTCTCTTTCCCTCTCTCTC
>CM059334.1:11316400-11318900 GCA_030340685.1 Protosalanx chinensis | reverse complement strand
TGACTGGATCAGGTTATCTAACATCTCCACATGTCTTAATGAGTGGACAGTTCTTTTTAAACACATAGAACACATAAACACATTCAAATAAAGTTACAACAGAAATCGCTTGTGTGTTTTGTTTTAGGAAAGCGTTTAACTATTCAATACTTCCAGCAGCAGAACTGACGGGTCATGGAGGGACTGCCCCCAGGCTAACTGCCCCCAGGCTAACCGCCCCCAGGCTAACTTCCCCATGCTAACTGCCCCCAGGCTAACTGCCCCCAGGCTAACTGCCCCCTGGCTAACTGCCCCCTGGCTAACTGCCCCCTGGCTAACTGCCCCCATGCTAACTGCCCCCTGGCTAACTGCCCCCTGGCTAAATGCCCCAGGCTAACTTCCCCCTGCTAACTGCCCCCTGGCTAACTGCCCCCAGGCTAACCGCCCCCAGGCTAACTTCCCCATGTTAACTGCCCCCTGGCTAACTGCCCCCAGGCTAACTGCCCCCTGGCTAACTGCCCCCTGGCTAACTGCCCCCAGGCTACCTGCCCCCAGGCTAACCGCCCCTAGGCTAACTTCCGCATGCTAACTGCCCCCTGGCTAACTGCCCCCAGGCTAACTGCCCCCTGGCTAACTGTCCCCTGGCTAACTGCCCCAAGCTAACTGCCCCCTGGCTAACTGTCCACGGCTAACTGCCCCCTGATGAACTGCCCCCTGGCTAACTGCCCCCTGGCTAACTGCCCCCATGCTAACTGCCCCCTGGCTAACTACTCCCTGGCTAAATGCCCCAGGCTAACTTCCCCCTGCTAACTGCCCCCTGGCTAACTGCCCCCAGGCTAACCGCCCCCAGGCTAACTTCCCCATGCTAACTGCCCCCTGGCTAACTGCCCCCAGGCTAACTGCCCCCTGGCTAACTGCCCCCTGGCTAACTGCCCCCAGGCTACCTGCCCCCAGGCTAACCGCCCCTAGGCTAACTTCCGCATGCTAACTGCCCCCTGGCTAACTGCCCCCAGGCTAACTGCCCCCTGGCTAACTGTCCCCTGGCTAACTGCCCCAAGCTAACTGCCCCCTGGCTAACTGTCCACGGCTAACTGCCCCCTGATGAACTGCCCCCTGGCTAATTGCCCCCCTGGCTAACTGCCCCCTGGCTAATTGCCCCCAGGCTAACTGCCCCCTGGCTAATTGCCCCCAGGCTAACTGCCCCCTGGCTAAATGCCCCAGGCTAACCACTCACAGATAATTTGGTAGTCAGGACTAACGGCCCCCTAACTGCACCACACACACACATACAGACACACAGAGTACCATTTGTATTTCTTACGCTCTATAGAACAGGCACTTATGGTAATACACACAGCTTCAAATAGAGTTCTGAAGCCAAGAAATTCAATTTGTCCTGACAAGCTAACTTCACCCTCTGCATTATTGAGCAGATGATCTTTCTATGTTTCTCCCTCCTCTCTCTCTCTCTCTCTCTGTTTCTCTATCTCCCCCCTCTCTCTCCCCCCTCTCTCTCTCTCTCTCTCTGTTTCTCTATCTCCCCCCTCTCTCTCCCCTCTCTCCCCTCTCTCTCTCTCTCTCTCTGTTTCTCTATCTCCCCCCTCTCTCTCCCCCCTCTCTCTCTCTCTCTCTCTCTCTCTGTTTCTCCATACCTTTTATAACTGAAGGGTTATAACACACCTGCTCCCAGTCCAGATCTTTATCCTTTTTTATCCTATGTTTACACACAAAAAAAACACTGCACACTGCATCAAAAATATCCCACACTTTATTATATTAATTACTTCTCTGATTATGTTATGAATACATAATGATGTTTTTATTTATTTTCATAGAAATAGTATCATTTATATGTGAACAGCAGCAGAATCATGCTAGCCCTCATGAACAAGTTTCTTTTTTTATGTACATCAAATATTTCAACAGACTTGATCGATGGACATAAAACATCAGCTGGGATGTTTCTGTAAATCCATGCATCTTAGTTTCACCATAGTACAAATATAGAAGTACTCTATAAGGATTATGGTTCTTATTGTCTTGGGGTCGAGCACAGAGAGGTGATGTGCCTTAAAATGTCTTGATGTTAGAACTGTTTGGCACTAATGTTTCTCTCCCTGTGTCCTTTCAAACATGGATTATCTCTCTATCGCCTACTGCAAGGGTACCAGTCCTCCTCTCCTCCTCCTCTCCTCCTCCTCTCCTCCTACTCTCTTCCTCCTCCCCTCCTCCTCCTCCCCTCCTCCTCCTCTTGAAGGGCGGGGCTTGAGAGCGGGGCCTGTGGCTGCTAGACATTGGTGCGCAGCAGTCCCCCTTGTGGGTGCTCGGGGGTACTGCACTCAGATGACGTTTTAGCCTTGTCCTTGTTGTTGTTGGGCTCGTTATCTTTGATGATGTCATACTGGCGACAGAACAGCACGATCACCCCTGAGCAGGAAACAGAGAGAAGTCTGTGGTGTGTGTTGGGTGGTTGTGTGGTTGTGTTCTGTGTTGGGGTTAGTGGTTGTGTGTGGTTAGTGGT
>CM059334.1:11303900-11311400 GCA_030340685.1 Protosalanx chinensis | reverse complement strand
ATCTCAATCCTGACCAGAGGCTCCATCTCATTCCTGACCAGAGGCTCCATCTCAATCCTGACCAGAGGCTCCATCTCAATTCTGACCAGAGGCTCCATCTCAATCCTGACCAGAGGCTCCATCTCAATCCTGACCAGAGGCCCCATCTCAATTCTGACCAGAGGCCCCATCTCAATCCTGACCAGAGGCTCCATCTCAATTCTGACCAGAGGCTCCATCTCAATTCTGACCAGAGGCCCCATCTCAATCCTGACCAGAGGCCCCATCTCAATTCTGACCAGAGGCTCCATCTCAATCCTGACCAGAGGCTCCATCTCAATTCTGACCAGAGGCTCCATCTCAATCCTGACCAGAGGCCCCATCTCAATTCTGACCAGAGGCTCCATCTCAATTCTGACCAGAGGCCCCATCTCAATCCTGACCAGAGGCTCCATCTCAATTCTGACCAGAGGCTCCATCTCAATTCTGACCAGAGGCTCCATCTCAATTCTGACCAGAGGCTCCATCTCAATTCTGACCAGAGGCCCCATCTCAATCCTGACCAGAGGCTCCATCTCAATTCTGACCAGAGGCTCCATCTCAATCCTGACCAGAGGCTCCATCTCAATCCTGACCAGAGGCCCCATCTCAATCCTGACCAGAGGCCCCATCTCAATCCTGACCAGAGGCTCCATCTCAATTCTGACCAGAGGCTCCATCTCATTCCTGACCAGAGGCCCCATCTCAATCCTGACCAGAGGCCCCATCTCAATCCTGACCAGAGGCTCCATCTCAATCCTGACCAGAGGCCCCATCTCAATCCTGACCAGAGGCTCCATCTCAATCCTGACCAGAGGCCCCATCTCAATTCTGACCAGAGGCTCCATCTCAATCCTGACCAGAGGCTCCATCTCAATTCTGACCAGAGGCTCCATCTCAATCCTGACCAGAGGCCCCATCTCAATTCTGACCAGAGGCTCCATCTCAATTCTGACCAGAGGCCCCATCTCAATCCTGACCAGAGGCTCCATCTCAATTCTGACCAGAGGCTCCATCTCAATTCTGACCAGAGGCTCCATCTCAATTCTGACCAGAGGCCCCATCTCAATCCTGACCAGAGGCTCCATCTCAATTCTGACCAGAGGCTCCATCTCAATCCTGACCAGAGGCTCCATCTCAATCCTGACCAGAGGCCCCATCTCAATCCTGACCAGAGGCCCCATCTCAATCCTGACCAGAGGCTCCATCTCAATTCTGACCAGAGGCTCCATCTCATTCCTGACCAGAGGCCCCATCTCAATCCTGACCAGAGGCCCCATCTCAATCCTGACCAGAGGCCCCATCTCAATCCTGACCAGAGGCTCCATCTCAATCCTGACCAGAGGCTCCACTCTGCACACTCTGCAGGTGTTCTTGGGGAGGCTGGGATCAACACTGCAGTATTGGCATCATCTGAGAGGTCGTCCTCCAGAGGCAAGCAGAGGTAGAGGAACTGCTTCTGACATCACATGCTTTATTTAGTCTCCATCCCTCCTTCCCTCCCTCCTCCCCTCCCTCCCTCCTTCCTTCCCTCCTTCCCTCCCTCCCTCCTCCCCTCCCTCCTTCCCTCCTCTTCCTCCAAGGATGTTTCCAAGTCCCACTGAGGAGAGAGATGCAGGTACAGTAGAAGACACACTCTCACACACACATCCACACACACACACACGGTTGGTCTTTAGAAGGCTATGTGTAGTTTATACCTGTAATCTCACAGGATTAGACGTGTTGGATAATAATACAGGAATTTTCATTAGTTTTGATCATTTTCAGGATGGCAGAAGGAGAGAGTGTGTGGAGAGAAGAGGGGAGGTTTGATTAATAACTGCAGTGCTGATACTGACAGCACAGTTCAACACCCAGCTGTGCTTGTGTGTGTGTGTGTGTGTGTGTGTGTGTGTGTGTGTGTGTGTGTGTGAGAGAGAGTGTGTGTGTGTGTAAAAGTGTGAGTGTGTGTGTGTGTGAGAGAGTGAGTGCTTCCACTCTCTAAAGTTTTGACTGTATTCTGGACTGTCTCTACACCTGTCTCTCACACCACACACCACACACCACACACACACACACACACATGTTTTCCTCTCCCTGTTGGCCTCAGGCTACTATATTATTGCCTTTGTGTTCTCATTAGTGAGAAAGGAAAACATTTACCATCCTGACTGGAGGGAGAGAAGAGGCAGCACTCTCTCTCTCTCTCTCTCTCTCTCTCTCTCTCTCTCTGTCTCTCTCTCTCTGTCTCTCTCTCTCTGTGTTCTCTTCCTCTCTGTGTTCGTGTCTCTCCCTCTGTTCTTTCTCTCCCTCTCTTAGTCTCTCTCTCTCTCTGTGTTAGTCTCTCTCTCTCCCTCTCTCTCTGTCCTCTCCATCTGCCTGTAAACAGAACAGAGTCCAAGAACCACACACACAGACACACAGACACAGACACACACACACACACCCACAGACACACACAGACACACACACCCAAACACATTTACATTATAGTTTTTTCCTGACAGTAACATGTCTACACTGAGAGAGCTGGTTGCCATGGCAGTAGCATGTGTCTACACTGAGAGAGCCAGTTGCCATGGCAGTAGCATGTGTCTACACTGAGAGAGCCAGTTGCCATGGCAGTAGCATGTGTCTACACTGAGAGAGCCGGTTGCCATGGCAGTAGCATGTGTCTACACTGAGAGAGCCGGTTGCCATGGCAGTAGCATGTGTCTACACTGAGAGAGCCGGTTGCCATGGCAGTAGCATGTGTCTACACTGAGAGAGCCAGTTGCCATGGCAGTAGCATGTGTCTACACTGAGAGAGCCGGTTGCCATGGCAGTAGCATGTGTCTACACTGAGAGAGCCGGTTGCCATGGCAGTAGCATGTGTCTACACTGAGAGAGCCGGTTGCCATGGCAGTAGCATGTGTCTACACTGAGAGAGCCGGTTGCCATGGCAGTAGCATGTGTCTACACTGAGAGAGCCGGTTGCCATGGCAGTAGCATGTGTCTACACTGAGAGAGCCAGTTGCCATGGCAGTAGCATGTGTCTACACTGAGAGAGCCAGTTGCCATGGCAGTAGCATGTGTCTACACTGAGAGAGCCAGTTGCCATGGCAGTAGCATGTGTCTACACTGAGAGAGCCGGTTGCCATGGCAGTAGCATGTGTCTACACTGAGAGAGCCAGTTGCCATGGCAGTAGCATGTGTCTACACTGAGAGAGCCAGTTGCCATGGCAGTAGCATGTGTCTACACTGAGAGAGCCGGTTGCCATGGCAGTAGCATGTGTCTACACTGAGAGAGCCAGTTGCCATGGCAGTAGCATGTGTCTACACTGAGAGAGCCGGTTGCCATGGCAGTAGCATGTGTCTACACTGAGAGAGCCAGTTGCCATGGCAGTAGCATGTGTCTACACTGAGAGAGCCGGTTGCCATGGCAGTAGCATGTGTCTACACTGAGAGAGCCAGTTGCCATGGCAGTAGCATGTGTCTACACTGAGAGAGCCGGTTGCCATGGCAGTAGCATGTGTCACGTAAGTAGGACTGTTGGGCTGCATATTCAGGGTATTTTTGGACTGGCAGGTTTTGTATCACATTGTGTACCAGAGATGAGTTAAGAATGTGATCCATAGTTTCCATGGTAACAAGAGCAGCCGTGCTGCTGTAACGTCAGATCTAGGTTATATTGTTAGAAATAATGACATGGCGTGAGATTACATAATGATTGATGATAGCACAGCTAATGTTAAGCTAATGTTAATCAACAGTAAACAAGAGTTGATTATTCATAGCAGTCTATGAACATGATTATGAATTTATTACAGGCACTGAAAGTTCTTTGTAAGTATGTGCATGTGTGTGTTTTTTGGTGGATGGGGAATATGTACATATGTGTGATTGTGTGTTCCTATTGGCTACATCTCCTAAATTTGAAACACTAGTTTAAGCGAGTTAAAAACGTGGACTGGGTCGTTATGAAGCTCAGTGGAAGCCTGATAATGATGCTGAATTAGAATTAGAGAATCAAGTTTAGAACCAAGTTCTAAACCTTCAAGTCTTCAGTGACCTGAATCCAGTCCTGACTTTGTGTTCTAGACAGACTGGACACAGACACACTGCTAGCAGAAACAGGAATGGTTTTAAATGAGGACATCCAATAGGAAGGACCATTAAGCCCCATCATTAAACAGACATTATAGATCACAGGCGACATGTAGAGAGTTAGAAACAGATAATGGTGATGAAGCTAACACCAGCCAACGTTCATTAGCTCCTCCATTAAAAGCTTCCAGACAGGAATCCTTGTGTTTGATTTAGACGCTGCAACTTCTCAAGGGAGGTTTGGATCCGGATGAGGCTCAAAACTGGGTCTGAAACCTGTTTAGTTTGTTTAGTTTTCAAACTGGATGGAAATGAAGGCAGAACAGCAAAGAACACTGTTAAGATGTTGAACTGTTCTCTGTCACAGCTGAGTGAACAGCTCTGAGTCAACAGTGAACAGCTCTGAGTGAACAGTGAACAGCCCTGAGTGAACAGCTCTGAGTGAACAGCCCTGAGTGAACAGTGAACAGCTCTGAGTGAACAGTGAACAGCTCTGAGTGAACAGCCCTGAGTGAACAGCCCTGAGTGAACAGTGAACAGCTCTGAGTGAACAGTGAACAGCCCTGAGTGAACAGCTCTGAGTGAACAGCCCTGAGTGAACAGCCCTGAGTGAACAGCCCTGAGTGAACAGCCCTGAGTGAACAGTGAACAGCTCTGAGTGAACAGTGAACAGCCCTGAGTGAACAGCTCTGAGTGAACAGCCCTGAGTGAACAGTGAACAGCTCTGAGTGAACAGCTCTGAGTCAACAGTGAACAGCTCTGAGTGAACAGTGAACAGCTCAGAGTCAACAGTGAACAGCTCTGAGTGAACAGCCCTGAGTGAACAGTGAACAGCTCTGAGTGAACAGTGAACAGCTCTGAGTGAACAGTGAACAGCTCTGAGTGAACAGTGAACAGCTCTGAGTGAACAGTGAACAGCTCTGAGTGAACAGTGAACAGCTCTGAGTGAACAGTGAACAGCTCTGAGTGAACAGTGAACAGCCCTGAGTGAACAGCCCTGAGTGAACAGTGAACAGCTCTGAGTGAACAGTGAACAGCCCTGAGTGAACAGCCCTGAGTGAACAGTGAACAGCCCTGAGTGAACAGTGAACAGCCCTGAGTGAACAGTGAACAGCTCTGAGTGAACAGTGAACAGCTCTGAGTGAACAGCCCTGAGTGAACAGTGAACAGCTCTGAGTGAACACAACACAGACACACAGCACAGACACACATCACACATGGACTGTCTTCATGTGTTAGTGGTCTGTGTTGATTGGTCTGTTTCCAGGTGTTAGTGGTCTGTGTTGATTGGTCTGTCTTCATGTGTTAGTCGTCTGTGTTGATTGGTCTGTTTCCAGGTGTTAGTGGTCTGTGTTGATTGGTCTGTCTTCATGTGTTAGTCGTCTGTGTTGATTGGTCTGTTTCCAGGTGTTAGTGGTCTGTGTTGATTGGTCTGTCTTCATGTGTTAGTCGTCTGTGTTGATTGGTCTGTTTCCAGGTGTTAGTGGTCTGTGTTGATTGGTCTGTCTTCATGTGTTAGTCGTCTGTGTTGATTGGTCTGTTTCCAGGTGTTAGTGGTCTGTGTTGATTGGTCTGTCTTCATGTGTTAGTCGTCTGTGTTGATTGGTCTGTTTCCAGGTGTTAGTGGTCTGTGTTGATTGGTCTGTCTTCATGTGTTAGTCGTCTGTGTTGATTGGTCTGTTTCCAGGTGTTAGTGGTCTGTTTTGATTGGTCTGTCTTCATGTGTTAGTCGTCTGTGTTGATTGGTCTGTTTCCAGGTGTTAGTGGTCTGTGTTGATTGGTCTGTCTTCATGTGTTAGTGGTCTGTGGCAGTATTTTCAGTGCAGCATCCACCCTGAACAGCAGGTGGCGATGTTGTACTGCAGAAAGCACCTTCGATCCTCATAGACCGCAGCACAACAGGAAACCCTCTTCATGATACTCACCCCCACTTCAGATGTCTCTCTCATCTACAGTTAGGCATTTAACAGACGCTCTTATCTAGAGCCACTTACAGCAAGTACAGGGACATTCCCCCCTGAGGGAAGTAGGGTTATGTTGCTACAGCCGGGATTTGAACTAGCCCAACTTGCCTAACCGAATGTACCACATGACTCCCTCTATCACACACCTTCACACACACACCTTTGCACACACACCTTCTAACACACACCTTCGCACACACACCTTCACACACACACCTTCACACACACACCTTTGCACACACACCTTCACACACACACACCTTCGCACACACACCTTCGCACACACATGCAGAGGGACAGAGTAAGGCTCACACACACAGCGAACATGCATGTTAAGCATACCCAGTTTTCCAGATGAGTGGGAGACCATTACCATGGAAACACACGTCACACAGCCCCATCTTATGTACCACAGACACGCTTTCTCTCTCTGCAACTCTCTCTCTCACTCTCTCTTTCTCGCTCCTCTTTCTCTCTTTCTTTCTCTTTTTCTTTCTCTCTCTCCTTTTTTTCTCTTTCTCTCTCCCTCTCTCTCTTTCTCTCTCTCCGTCTTTCCCTCCCTTCTCTCCCCCTCTCCCTCCCCCTCTCTCCCTGCCCCTCCCTTCCCCCCTCTCCCACCCCCCCTCTCCCTCCCCCTCTTTCCCTGCCCCTCCCTTCCCCTCCCTCCCTTCCTCCCTCCCTCCCCCTCTCCCTCCCTCCCTACCCCTCCCTGCTGCAGGTCACAGTAAAGGTTAACACAGCCCTCTGGCACCACTCTTTCATTTCTCACTCACTCACACTCACATCCTTACATCCTTACACACTCACACACTCTCCCTTACACACTCCTTGCTTCCCTCATGCTCTCTCTCTGTCACTGGCTACTTGATGGAAACACGTGAGCGTCTGATAAGTGAAAACAGGTGAAAGGTGAGAGATAATAAAGATCATAGAAGGGGTGAAAGGGTTACGGAAGATTTTGGAATCTGTTTCACAAACAAGCATCATCATCAATCATCATGACCACATCTGTGAGCTCTGCTTTGCAGGCTAACCAGCGGAGGCTGAGGGAGTGGATTATCTTGGCAGGAATGAATGCCTAAGACCCTGGAGGACTGAGACCTGATTGGAAGATCAATTAGTTGTGTCTGTGAGGAGTTGCAAAGCAGATAACCCTGTCATCAGTTATCTTGGAGTTGATAACCCTGTCATCAGTTATCTAGGCAGGTCTGTTGTGTCTGAGGCAGGGATGCTGTGTGTGAGGCAGGGCTGCTGTGTGTGAGGCAGGGCTGCTGTGTGTGAGGCAGGGCTGCTGTGTGTGAGGCAGGGATGCTGTGTGTGAGGCAGGGATGCTGTGTGTGAGGCAGGGATGCTGTGTGAGGCAGGGATGCTGTGTGAGGCAGGGATGCTGTGTGAGGCAGGGATGCTGTGTGAGGCAGGGATGCTGTGTGAGGCAGGGATGCTGTGTGAG
>CM059334.1:11298900-11301400 GCA_030340685.1 Protosalanx chinensis | reverse complement strand
ATGTCTGTATCTGACACTGTTAGGCATGGTCAGATGGTCACAAACATTTCTCTGTGAGCCATCACTGTGATGTGTGTGTGTGAGCAGTCATTGTTCGCACATTGTCCTACATGAAAGAGCTGGTTGTGTGTGTTGAGTCATTAAAAGTGTGTGATGAGTCAGTAAGAGTGTGTGATGAGTCATTAAAAGTGTGTGATGAGTCAGTAAGAGTGTGTGATGAGTCAGTAAGAGTGTGTGATGAGTCAGTAAGAGTGTGTGATGAGTCAGTAAGAGTGTGTGATGAGTCAGTAAGAGTGTGTGATGAGTCAGTAAGAGTGTGTGGTGAGTCAGTAAGAGTGTGTGATGAGTCAGTAAGAGTGTGTGATGAGTCAGTAAGAGTGTGTGATGAGTCAGTAAGAGTGTGTGATGAGTCAGTAAGAGTGTGTGGTGAGTCAGTAAGAGTGTGTGATGAGTCAGTAAGAGTGTGTGGTGAGTCAGTAAGAGTGTGTGATGAGTCAGTAAATGTTTTCCTCTTGAGACTCCCCAGTCACCTGCCCACCGACTCATCACATCACATAGTTTCAAAGCCCCCTGCTGGATTTCCTT
Organism: Protosalanx chinensis; assembly: GCA_030340685.1. Taxonomy (NCBI): domain Eukaryota; kingdom Metazoa; phylum Chordata; class Actinopteri; order Osmeriformes; family Salangidae; genus Protosalanx; species Protosalanx chinensis. The sequence continues at coordinate 11,300,815 of CM059334.1, read as the reverse complement.
CCACATTTGAAAGACATTAAGCTGACGACCATCCCCTCACAGTCTGCTAGTTGATCCATAGGTGAGTGTGATTTAGGATTCTCTAGTTAGCGCTGGTAGAAGCTTGGTGAGGTCCAGAGGTTTGGCTCAATGGGAAGTAGTTCCAGGACTTCACCCACCGGCACCCTTAGAATGTTCCCTCCCTTCCGCCAGCATTCCCCCCCAGCCTCTCTAGGCAAGACTGTGGTGTCCTTCACCTCAAGCAGTTTTGTTTGGATGAGTCTGGGAGGGAGATCTTCAGGCCCTCTCCGGGCAGGCTGTGGTAACCTAGCGGTGTTAACAAGCAGCTTGTTTGGGTGGGCGGTAAGTATGCGGCCCTCCTGGGTCCCACTCGGGACAGCACGCAGGATGTGGTGGTCCAGGGCTCAGGACCTTCATCGTAGCCCAGTCTTCTATGGGGTCTAGCCCCACTCATGCACCACCACACTGCACCTTTGACTGATACTGATCATCACCCTGTAGCCCAAAGGGGTGTGATCAAACCTACACCCCAGGATACGCTTTGGCCTCCCTGGTTCTTGTACTTGCGCTTCCCCATGAGAAATGTCTTCTCTTGGTTCACTTTGCACAGTTTATTGTGCCACTCCTTGGGTTTCCATCAAACCCCAACTATTTTCCGTATGCAGATAGCAGAGGGCAGGACTCCAGGTAAGTGACACACCTTTTACATCCATCACATACGACGCCTCTAACCCTCCTCACCTTTCCAAACCAGAGTTTCACCATAGTAATAATGATCCATCACAAAGTTTATACTGTTTATAAAACACACACATCTCACTGACACACCTCATCCACTCCTAGTTATTAAACCTTCAAGAACCAGACACACTCACAAGTAATCATCCTTGTAGGTAGGTAGGTTGGATCAGTGCTGAGAAAATGAACGCTTCTAGATCATTTAATGATGTAAAACAAGATGGAGGAGGAGAGGAGGAGGAGAGGAGGAGGAGGAGAGGAGGAGGAGGAAAGGAAGAGGAGAGAGGAGGAGGAGGAGGAGAGGGGAGAGGGGAGAGGAGGAGGAGAGAGGAGGAGGAGGAGAGGAGGAGGAGAGGAGGAGGAGAGGAGGAGGAGGAAACGAAGAGGAGAGAGGAGGAGGAGAGGAGGAGAAGAGGAGGGGAGAGGAGGAGGAGAGGAGGAGGAGAGGAGGAGGAGGAAAGGAAGAGGAGAGAGGAAGAGGAGGGGAGAGGAGGAGGAGGAGGAGAGGAGGAGGAGAAGAGGAGGGGAGAGGAGGAGGAGAGGAGGAGGAGAAGAGGAGGAGAGGAGGAGGAGGAAAGGAAGAGGAGGGGAGAGGAGGAGGAGGAGAAGAGGAGGAGGAGGAGGAGGAGGAGAGGAGGAGGAGAGGAGGAGGAGAGGAGGGGAGAGGAGGAGGAGGAGGAGAGGAGGAGAAGAGGAGGGGAGAAGAGGAGGGGAGAGGAGGAGGAGAAGAAGAGGAGGAGGAGGAGGAGGAGAGGAGGAGGAGAGGAGGAGGAGAGGAGGGGAGAGGAGGAGGAGGAGAAGAGGAGGGGAGATGATAAAATGCAGGGTTGATTTAGATCTCATGTGTGTCCGAAGGGAAGATCAATACACATTTCTCTGTATCCAACACACACACTCTCTCACACACAGACACACACACACTCTCTCACACACAGACACAGACACACACACGCACACGTATACACATACACACACTCTCTCACACACAGATACACACACACACACACGTATACACACACACACACTCTCTCACACACAGACACACACACACTCTCTCACACACAGACACAGACACACACACACACACGTATACACATACACACACTCACTCTATTGTCAGCTGAACATAATAGATCGTATTGACCGAGACTGGGTTGGGATATTAGCTGCAAATAAA
>CM059334.1:11291400-11293900 GCA_030340685.1 Protosalanx chinensis | reverse complement strand
TCTCTGAGGTCCCGTCTCTCTGAGGTCCAGTCTCTCTGAGGTCTTGTCTCTCTGAGGTCCCGTCTCTCTGAGGTCCAGTCTCTCTGAGGTCCAGTCTCTCTGAGGTCCAGTCTCTTTGAGGTCCAGTCTCTCTGAGGTCCAGTCTCTCTGTGGTCCAGTCTCTCTGAGGTCCAGTATCTCTGAGGTCCAGTCTCTCTGAGGTCTTGTCTCTCTGAGGTCCCGTCTCTCTGAGGTCCAGTCTCTCTGAGGTCCAGTCTCTCTGAGGTCCAGTCTCTTTGAGGTCCAGTCTCTCTGAGGTCCAGTCTCTCTGAGGTCCAGTCTCTTTGAGGTCCAGTCTCTTTGAGGTCCTGTCTCTCTGAGGTCCTGTCTCTCTATATGGTGCAGTCTCTCTGAGGTCCAGTCTCTCTGTGGTCCAGTCTCTCTGAGGTCCAGTATCTCTGAGGTCCAGTCTCTCTGAGGTCCCGTCTCTCTGAGGTCCAGTCTCTCTGAGGTCCAGTCTCTTTGAGGTCCAGTCTCTCTGAGGTCCAGTCTCTCTGAGGTCCAGTCTCTTTGAGGTCCAGTCTCTTTGAGGTCCAGTCTCTCTGAGGTCCAGTGTCTCTGAGGTCCAGTCTCTTTGAGGTCCAGTCTCTCTGAGGTCCAGTATCTCTGAGGTCCAGTCTCTCTGAGGTCCAGTCTCTTTGAGGTCCAATCTCTTTGAGGTCCAGTCTCTCTGAGGTCCAGTCTCTCTGAGGTCCAGTCTCTCTGAGGTCCAGTCTCTTTGAGGTCCAGTCTCTGTTCTCTCTGTTCTCTCTGTTCTCTCTGTTCTCTCTCTCTCAATGTGTTACTCCTAAAAACACACATTCACCCCCTCAACACTGGTGTTAATGTGTCCGTTAATTTGCACTCTGCAGTAGATAACAGCATCATTAACACATATTAGTAAATCTCTTGTCATCATACCCCATGTGTGTGGCCCCAGCCCCAGCCCCAGCCTCAGCCCCACTCCTAGCCTCAGCCCCAGCCCCAGCCCCAGCCTCAGCCCCACTCCTAGCCTCAGCCCCAGCCCCAGCCTCAGCCCCACTCCTAGCCTCAGCCCCAGCCCCAGCCCCAGCCCCACTCCTAGCCTCAGCCCCAGCCTCAGCCCCACTCCTAGCCTCAGCCCCACTCCTAGCCTCAGCCCCAGCCCCAGCCCCAGCCTCAGCCCCACTCCTAGCCTCAGCCCCAGCCCCAGCCTCAGCCCCACTCCTAGCCTCAGCCCCAGCCCCAGCCCCACTCCTAGCCTCAGCCCCAGCCCCAGCCTCAGCCCCACTCCTAGCCTCAGCCCCAGCCCCAGCCCCACTCCTAGCCTCAGCCCCACTCCTAGCCTCAGCCCCAGCCCCAGCCTCAGCCCCACTCCTAGCCTCAGCCCCACTCCTAGCCTCAGCCTCAGCCCCAGCCTCAGCCCCACTCCTAGCCTCAGCCCCACTCCTAGCCTCAGCCCCAGCCCCAGCCCCAGCCTCAGCCCCACTCCTAGCCTCAGCCCCAGCCCCAGCCTCAGCCCCACTCCTAGCCTCAGCCCCAGCCCCAGCCTCAGCCTCAGCCCCAGCCTCAGCCCCACTCCTAGCCTCAGCCCCAGCCCCAGCCCCAGCCTCAGCCCCACTCCTAGCCTCAGCCCCAGCCCCAGCCTCAGCCCCACTCCTAGCCTCAGCCCCAGCCTCAGCCCCACTCCTAGCCTCAGCCCCAGCCCCAGCCTCAGCCCCACTCCTAGCCTCAGCCCCAGCCCCAGCCCCAGCCTCAGCCCCACTCCTAGCCTCAGCCCCAGCCCCAGCCCCAGCCCCACTCCTAGCCTCAGCCGCAGCCTCAGCCCCAGCCTCAGCCCCACTCCTAGCCTCAGCCCCAGCCCCAACCTCAGCCCCACTCCTAGCCTCAGCCCCAGCCCCAGCCTCAGCCCCACTCCTAGCCTCAGCCCCAGCCTCAGCCCCAGCCTCAGCCCCACTCCTAGCCTCTCACACCTAGTAAGAAACACACCAGACAGCATCAGAAACACACCAGACAGCATCAGAAACACACCAGACAGCATCAGAAACACACCAGACAGCATCAGAAACACACCAGACAGCATCAGAAACACACCAGACAGCATCAGAAACACACCAGACAGCATCAGAAACACACCAGACAGCATCAGAAACACACCAGACAGCATCAGAAACACACCAGACAGCATCAGAAACACACCAGACAGCATCAGAAACACACCAGACAGCATCAGAAACACACCAGACAGCATCAGAAACACACCACATTTCAACATATTTGCCGACCTAGATGACTGCAGTCTCCATCAATCACTGACAAACAGCCCCAGAAGGGAGTGGTGTACGTCCAGTAATCTGCCTCCACATCCCCCCTTTGTCACTCCAAACCTGGTCCTACCCTGCCTTGCCCGGCCCACCCTGGTGCTGCAAGCCCCAGAATGAGGAGGGTGTCCAGTCAAAGCTGCCCTCTGTGGGTCATCTCAGGCGGCCCCCCTCTAATCCTG